>PJEM01016699.1:0-24815 GCA_004023845.1 Helogale parvula | reverse complement strand
CCAGGAGCAGGAAAGGAGAATTCAAGACCTGAGTGACACAATCAAGCGGAACAACATCCGTATCATAGGAATTCCTGAAGAGGAAGAGAGAGAGAAAGGGCCTGAAGGGATACTAGACCAAATTATAACTGAGAATTTCCCAAATCTGGGAAAAGAAAGAGACATTCAAATTCAAGAGGCACAAAGAACCCCCTTAAGATGTAACATGAATCGGCATTCAGCACTATATATCATAGTGAAACTGGCAAAATATAAAGATAAAGAGAGAATTCTGAAAGAAGCTAGGGAGAAAAGGGCCCTCACATACAAAGGGAAACCTATCAGAGTGGTTACAGACCTATCTAATGAAACCTGGCAGGCCAGGAAGGAATGGCAGGAAATCTTCAATGTGATTAACAAAAAAACCATGCAGCCAAGAATCCTTTATCCAGCCAGTCTGTCATTCAAAATAGAAGGAGAAATAAAAGTGTTCCCAAATAAACAAAAACTGAGAGAATTCATGACCACCAAACCAGCCCTACAGGAAATCCTAAGAGGGAATCTATAAGGGAAATGTTGCAAAGAATAAAAAGTACCAGAGACGCCACTATAAACATGAATTCTATGGAGAACACAATGACTCTAAACCCACATTTTTCAATAATAACACTGAATGTAAATGTACTGAATGCTCCAACTAAACGACACAAGGTAGCAGAATGGATAAAAAAAACAAAACCCATCTATTTGTTGTCTACAAGTGACCCATTTTCGATCAGAAGACACCTTCAGGTTGAAAGTAAAGGGATGGAGAAATATCTATCATGCGACTGGAAGCCAAAATAGAGCTGGAGTAGCCATCCTTATATCAGACAAACTGGACTTTAAAGTAAAGGCAGTAACAAGAGATGAAGAAGGACACTATATAATAATTACAGGATCTCTCCATCAGGAAGAGCTAACAATTATAAATATCTATGCACCAAATTTGGGAGCACCCAAATACATAAAACAATTAATCACAGAAAGAAACAATCTTATTGACAAAAATGTGCTAATTGCAGGGGACTTTAATACTCCACTGACAGCAATGGATAGATCAACCAAACAGAAAATCACTAAGGAAACAATGGACCTGAACGACACATTGGAACAGATGGAACTGATAGATATATTTAGAACTCTGCATCCTGACGATAGGAAATTCACCTTCTTCTCGAGTGCACATGGCACATTCTCCAAGATTGATCACATGCTGGGGCATAAAGCAGCCCTCCATAAGTATAAACAAATAGAGATCATACCATGCACACTCTCAGATCACAATGCTATGAAACTAGAAATTAACCACAGGAAAAAGTCTGGAAAAGCTCCAAAAATGTAGAGGTTGAAAACCACCCTACTAAAGAATGATTGCGTTAATCAGGCAATCAGAGAAGAAATTAAAAAATATATGGAAACTAACGAGAATGAATATACAACAATCCAAAATCTCTGGGATGCAGCAAAGGCAGTCCTAAGAGGAAACTATATCGCAATCCAGGCCAATCTCAACAAACTAGAAAAACTGCAAAGTCAAAATTTAACAGAGCACCTACTGGAACTAGAGGGGAAGCAGCAAGAGCACCCCAAACCCAGCAGAAGAAAAGAAATAATAAAGATCAGAGCAGAAATAAACAATATAGAATCCAAAAGAACAGTCGAGCAGATCAATGAAACCAAGAGTTGGTTCTTTGAAAAGATAAACAAAATCGATAAACCTCTAGCCAGACTCCTCAGAATGAAAAGAGAGAGCACCCAGATAGACAAAATCATGAATGAAGAAGGATCTATTACAACCAATCCATTAGAAATACAAGAAATCATCAGAGATTACTATGAAAAATTATATGCCAACAAACTGGACAACACAGAAGAAATGGACAAATTCCTAAATGCACATGCACTGCCAAAATTCAAACGGGAAGAGATAGAAAGCATGAACAGACCAATAACCAGTGAAGAAATCGAATCCGTTATCAAAAATCTCCCAACGAATAAAAGCCCAGGGCCAGATGGCTTCCCAGGGGAATTCTACCAGACATTTAAAACAGAGCTCATACGCATTCTTCTCAAACTATTCCAAAAAGTAGAAATAGAAGGAAAACTTCCAAACTCATTCTACGAAGTCAGCATCACCTTGATACCCAAACCAGACTGAGACTCAGCCAAAAAAGAGAACTACAGACCAATATCTTTAATGAATACAGATGCAAAAATACTCAACAAGAAACCAGCAAATAGAATCCAACAGCACATAAAAAGAAATACCCATCATGATCAAGTGGGATTCATTCCTGGGTTACAGGGCTGGTTCAATATTCCCAAATCCATCAATGTGATCCATCACATTAACAAAAGAAAGGATAAAAACCATATGATCCTGTCGATAGATGCAGAAAAAGCATTTGACAAAATACAGCACCCTTTCTTAATAAAAACCCTTGAGAAAGTCGGAATAGAAGGAACTTACCTAAACATTATAAAAGCAGTTTATGAAAAGCCCACAGTCAATATTATCCTCAATGGGGAAAAACTGAGAGCTTTCCCCATGAGATCAGGAACACGACAGGGGTGTCCACTCTCACCACTGCTGTTTAACATAGTGCTGGAAGTCCTAGCATCTGCAATCAGACAACAAAAGGAAATAAAAGGCATCAGAATTGGCAAAGAAGAAGTCAAACTTTCACTTTTCACAGATGGCATGATACTCTACATGGACAACCCAGTTGACTCCACCAGAAGCCTTCTGGAACTGATTAATGAATTCAGTAAAGTTGCAGGATACAAACTCAATGTACAGAAATCAGTTGCATTCCTATTCACCAAAAATGAAGCAGCCAAAAGAGAAATCAAGAAACTGATCCCATTCACTATTGCACGAAAAACCATCAAATACCTAGGAATAAACCTAACGAAGGATGTAAAAGCCCTATATGATGAAAACTATAGAAAACTTATGAAAGAGATTGAAGAAGACACCAAGAAATGGAAAAACATTCCCTGTTCATGGATCGGAAGAATAAACATTGTGAAAATGTAATTACTACCCAAAGCAATCTACACATTCAATGCAATCCCCATCAAAATTGCACCAGCGTTCTTCTCAAAGCTAGAACAAACTATCCTCAAATTTGTATGGAACCACGAAAGACCCCGATTAGCCAAAGATATAATGAAGAAGAAAATCAAAACAGGAGGCATCATAATTCCAGACTTTCACCTCTACTACAAAGCTGTCATCATCAAGACAGTATGGTATTGGCACAAAAACAGACACATAGACCAATGGAATAGAATAGAGAACTCAGAACTGGGCCCACAAGTGTACAGCCAATTAATTTTTGACAAAGTAGGAAAGAGTATGCGATGGAAAGAAGACTGCCTCTTTAGCAGGTGGTGCTGGGAGAACTGGACAGCAACATGCAGAAGAATGAAACTAGACCACTTTCTTACACCATACACAAAAATAAACTCAAAATGGCTGAACAACTTGAATGTGAGACAGGAAACCATCAAACCCTCGAGGAGAAAGTAGGAAAAAACCTCCTAGACCTCCACCGCAGCAATCTCCTACTCGACACATCCCCAAAGGCAAGGAAAATGAAAGCAAAACTGAACTCTTGGGACTTCAAGATAAAAAAGCTTCTGCAAGGCAAAGGAAACAACCAAGAAAACTAATAGGCAACCGACAGAATGGGAAAAGATAGTTGCAAATGACATATCAGGTAAAGGGCTAGTATCTAAAATCTACAAGGAACTCACCAAACTTCACACCCACAAAACAAATAACCCAGTGAAGAAATGGGCAGAAGACATGAACAGACACTTTTCCAAAGAGGGCATCCAGATGGCCTACAGGCACATGAAACGATGCTCAACATCACTCATCATCAGGGAAACACAAATCAAAACCACACTGAGATACCACCTCACACCAGTCAGAGTGGCTAAAATGAACAAATCAAGAGACTATAGATGTTGGCAAGGGTGTGAAGAGACGGGCACCCTCCTACACTGTTAGTGGCAATGTAAACTGGTGCAGCCACTCTGGAAAACAGTGTGGAGGTTCCTCAAAACACTAACCATAGAACTCCCTTATGACCCAGCAGTAGCCCTGCTAGGGATTTACCCAAGAGATAGAGAAATGCTGATGCATAGGAGCACATGTACCCCAATGTTCATAGCAGCAATGTCAACAATAGCCGAAGAATGGAAAAAGCCTAAATGCCCATCACCTGATGAGTGGATCAAGAAGATGTGGTATATATACACGATGGAGTACTACATGGCAATGAGAGGGAATGACATATGGCCATTTGTAGGAAAGTGGATGGACCTTGAGAGTGTCATGCTAAGCGAAATAAGCCAGGCAGAGAAGGACAGAAACCATATGTTTGCACTCATAGGTCTAACAGGAAATTTTCAGAATGATCTAGCTTCAAGAAAAGCAAGCAGTTAGTAGTGCTTAAGAAAAATTGATTCAGTATCTAATGGATAGTTGATACCTGTCACAACACAGCATCTTATATACTGTTAAGTGAAACTGCAATACAATCTAAGTTTATTTTGGGAGTGTTTGCTGTATAATAGGATTTAATGAAATGTTTAGAGGTGCAGTAGGCATGAGTTTGAGTAGATAATGAAAGAAAATACAAAATGCTTAATGATTTATGATGTGGTTTCATCTTAGCTTGGGCAAAGCATGCAGTATTTAAAACACAGTAACAGAATATTAACTTTTGAAGCTTGAAAAGATGTGAGTTCTTTGTGTGCAACCTTTCATTTATGTATGTGAGAGGGTTATCGTTTTTTAAATATTTTTTACATTGTAGTACTTGTTTTGCCTGTTGGTGATGTTTGCTTATTTAATACATTCCGTCAAGGACAGGAATTACATGCTTTTTTTTTTTCCCTAGGGAGTGTGTCTTGGGTTTTTCCCTTATTTTTTTCTTTACTTTTTTTCCTTCCTCTTCTTTTTATGGTGGTGGGGGTGGTTAGGTTTAAATGAAGTTGCTTTTACAGCACCAAAGACTTAATCATCCATTTCCTACATAAAAGGTAGCTACTTTTCTGCATGGATCTCAAGTATACTGTAGTATAGAGGCGGAATTTAAGGAAAGGTATTAAGCAGGCTGTGTTTTAGCTTATAGGCAAGTAATAAAGTGTATCATATATCTTGAATGTATCATAGATAAGCTGCTATATAACGATTGCCACTTCAGATAGCTGTGAAATTAGGTGATTAACTAGTTGGTACTTAACCTTTTAATTTCTGTATAAGTCTAATTACATGAAATAGAAGTGGGGGTTTTGGTTTTTTACTTTTCTGTTTGGAGTGTCATTGTAACTACTCTATTGTAAATGATGGAAAATGTTAAATAAATAAATTGTAAAAAAAAAAAAGAAACTATGCAGCAATACTCTATTGCACTCAAAAATAAAATATTTCAATAAGTAGCCAAAAAAAGATTAACATGTCTACTGCTTTTTAAATCCTGATTAAATATTAGTCTTAGAGAGTGCAGTGGAGTTGATTCTGCCATGATATTAATGTGGGTGTGGAGAATTGAAAGGACAGTTGAGGAATGGCAGAAACAGGTAATTTATCCTCAGTTATAGACACTGATGGACTTTGCTAAAGAGAAGGAATTTGGCAGGTTATTACAACATCTTGCCTGTGGCAGAAACTCCAATTTTCTCCAAACATGTAGCTTCTTTGTATATACAAATAAAATTTTTAGTTGAACACATTGCCATTCAGCTGAAGATGATATTTATAAAACTCACTTGCAGCATAATGTAAACACATGGCTAAGTACTGGTTAATGAAATGTGATAAAAGTGATTGTTTATAGTATCTAGAATTTTTCGCTTAAAAAAGTATTCCCGCTCCTTTCACCTTTCCGCTAGATGGAATGAGAACATGATGGTGGGAGCTGAAACAGTCATTTTATTTTTTTAACATTTAATTTTAGGTAATATCTACACCCAATGCAGGGCTCAAAATTACAACCCTGAAATCAAGAGTCACATCCTCTAATGACTGAGCCAGCCAGGCACCCCTGAAGTAGTCATTTTATGTCAAAACATAAAAGCTGACTTTTGAGGATTGTGGTGCAACAAGGTAGAAGGACTCCTGATAATTGTGGAATTGCCATATTAACCATGGGTTACCAACCCATGTTTTGCATGATATAAAAACGTGTTAGATAGAAAACACGTTTCTTTCCAAGGAACTATTTTGATTTTAGATCTCTGTTACATCAGATGAATCAATATCATAATTAATAAACTTCACATGGCAAGCTATGGGCTGCATTAGACAATTCTCTCTCCTGGGCACACAAGTTAAACTACTCTATCTTCAGATCTGTGGTCAGGGCAAAGTATTTTCTGAGGACTCTATATTGATATAGCACAAATAGATGTCAAAAAGAAAACCACAGGAATAAAATTCTGCAAAGGTTTGATGCTTTTTGCCAGGAAAGTGATTTTTGCTTATTTATATTTCTTTTCACTTATATAAATCATAATTTCATATTCAATCTCTATTTAAACCTCTAACTAAAACAGTTATTCTGATTCAAGCTGATGATATAGAACTGATGCCAAATTGCTCCTTTCAAAGTCATCATAGATTTTTACTAAGTACTAAAATAGATTCTTAAGAATGTTTTGTTCTACATATAAATGTAATTTCTTAAAACTCACTTTTATGGGTTTGGTAAAGTCTTTCTCAATGACCTTAATAATTTTTAAACTACAAAATCAGAAAGTCAGAGTTGGAAAATCCTGCTGTTCTCAACTATGACTATACATTAAATTTATCTAGGCTAGCCTTTTAGAAGATACAGACATTCAATCTACACCCCCCAGAAATTAAGTAAACTGGTTTCAAGGAGGGAGTTGAGTTAACTGTAGTTTCTAAAACCTTCCCACAACTCTAATATACAACAACTGGAGACCACTGATCTAACCTAATTCTTTGTTGTATATGAAAAAAAATTCTACTCACATGATACTGAAGTCCAGTTAGTTATATGAATTTTTAATGTAGTCTCCATAGTTTTATGGGTAAGAAAAATAAAGTGCAGGTAAATGAAGGGATGAAATCAAGTTCAGTGGCAGGTCCAGATGTTGAAGCCAATATAGGAATAGATTTCCCAGTTCCTTATTCAACTCATTCTAGCAATAATCAGTGTAAATATTATGAGAAAATGGAATGATAAGGGAGAAAATGAAATGAAGTTGAAGTGATTACAAGGAAGCTTTAAATGAGAATGACATGTAGCTTCAAGAAGACTAATAGGAAAGGAAAGGTAATGAAGAAGCTTATTTCATTATTGGTTTCTAGATGACATACTATGTGCTTACTAATTAGTGGTACAACAAAAATATAACACAGGGATTTTATTCTCAAAGACTTTTAATAGACACATGATAGGACCACACCTGTGAAGCATCAAGGGAGAACCATGTCAAAGCCATCTTTCGTTTTTGTTACCAACTGGTGTGACTGGAATTTAATAGGTTCTCAGTGTTTACCTGGGAAACAAATTGAAGTAGTCTGGAAAAACTTCACTGAGTAGAGATTTAAGTTAACCTTTTAGGATAAGGAAATTTTGCATAAGTATAAAAGTAAGGGAAAAGTAATCCAGGAGGTTAAAATGAGTAAAAAGCATGCATAAGAGAAATATAGCATGAATGGTTGACATAAAGGAGATTGGCTGGTTGCAACAGTTCATTTTGGGATCAGTAAAAACGACCTGCTGAAGTCTGATTGTATAAAACCTTCAACAGTGCTCAACTGAGAGTTGGATTCTGAGAGCAACTGGTAACCATTAGTAATTTTTTGAATAGGCAGATAATCTAATAAAAGTATAACAGGCTGTCAGAAGAAATGCATCTCCTACATATTGAAATTTCATAATGATCCTCTTCTACTGAGGCTAGATTATGTCAATTTACCTGCAAAAAAGAAATGATACTGCTGATATGGATGAGTTAAAATTTGTAACTGCCAATACATTTAAAATGTTACATTGTCAAGTAGGGGATTAGTGCTAGGTATTATACTTCTAGTTTTATAAAGTAGTCTCTCCCCAAGAGACTACCAATGTGGTCAATTGTTTTTTGGGTGTATCAGAATACATATTTAGAAATAAGACAATATACAGCAACATGTGACTAAATAAGTGACTTTTTTTTTTTTTGGTTATCATTCACATCTCTTGCTGAAGACCAACAAGCTTCTCTTTAAACTCTTAGGTCAGTTGTTAAAAAGACTGGTATTCTCATCATGATCTTTTTTTTTTTTTAATCCTGAGGGAGGAGCACATATTTAAACCTATAAACATGGGAAATTACAAAATTATCTGACACTGGAGAGATATTACTGGAAATTCTGATATTTTGCTACAAAATATTGCCAATTATAGAAGCTGTCAATTTAACAATTGGCTTATTCACTATGGTGTTTGATTAATGAGAAATTATTCAGTCGGCTACTTTGTAGTTGGCCTATTTTTGTGTCCAATTAGTATGCTAATAATGGTAATTATGTTTTATACTGCATGTATCATCACCTAGAGGGTTTTTAAAATGAGAAAATAATGAGAATAAACAAGCTGATGCTGACATTCAGTGGGCCATTCTAATTACTTACTGAGAGCACGCTGGGGAATCAACACTCAACCAGAGAAAATGATTCTTGCTTACTTTGTTAAAACTACTCTTCAAAGAGCACTACGAGTTTGCTTCTGTTCTCTTTACTTCTGAAATATTTTATATCCCAACCCAATTTTATTTTCTATGTTTATTATCTGTAATTATTAAAAAGAAGATAATCAAACTATACTTATCTGTGTCTAGTATTTGTAGTAAGAGGTCAGAAAAACAAAGAATGGAAAATTGCTCAATTGTGCACCTCTACACCTAATAACTACTATTTCTTTTTTTTTATTTTTATCTTCACTTATAAGAGAACAAAATAAAAACAAAACAAAGCAAAATCATACTACTGACAACTCATACTTGGGGGAGTACAATGTGAGAGATGATGGCTTTTGCTAATTCTCAACAAGAAATCAAACATGCGAGTACACAGGAAGGATTTCTTCTCAAAAACATAAAACAAAGTTTCTTTTGTTTGGTTAAAATCCTTATTTTAAGATAGCCAGATGATCCATATTGGTTTAGCATGGAGATCAAGCTGTTCTGTGAATTTGTAATAGTATTCTTATAAAATGTATTCTACTCAAATTACAATATATAAAATTTATTATCTGTATAAAATATTTAATGTTTATTTATTTTCGAGAGAGAGAGTGAGAGAGAGAGAACGAGTGGGGGAGGGGTAGAGAGAGAGGAAGACACAAAATCCAGGCTCCAGGATTCTGAGCTATCAGTCGAATCCAATGCAGGGCTCAAACCCACAAACCACAAGATTATGACCTGAGCCAAAGTCAGAGGCTTAACTTACTGACCCACACAGGCGCTCCGCCAATATATAAAAGTTAAACACACAGTTAATGATTGATACATTTTGGACTTTTAAGAAAAATCTTAACTGGATCACAGAATGTGATCACTTAAACTTGTTCTTTAGACATTTACAAAATAAAAACATTGCACATTCTCTTCCCAACTGTCTTTAAGAGAATAAAGCAAAGAGAATTCTATTTCTTGGAAGCTTTATGGTGAGGTGGAAAAAGCACTGGACTGAGTTTCTAATCCCATACTCATCTAATGAGAACTTTATTAACCAATTAGTTGTGTTTTCTGATCTTTAATTATTTCAACTGCAATGTAAGAGGGTTGGATTAGACCAGATTTTCTCAAATTGTGTTCTGTTAATCTATTCTCTCCCTTGTGATGTTAACAAATTTTTCATAAGAAAAGGGTTTCTAATGTAAAATACATTTTGGAAATGCTGAATTAAAGATCTGTTTACTGCAGGATTTCTCAGTATTTAATGTACTAGCATACTTATGTGTCTCTACATAAATTAACATAAAATATATCATTTCTCAATTTGACTATTAAAACATTTTATAAAGCAGCTACTGACATCCAACAGGGCACTAGCATTTTACAAAGTATAGTTTGGAAAATAATGGCCTAGACAAATACTTTAAGGTCCTTTCAAGCTTTAATATTTTCCTTCAATACATTGTAAGTTCCATGACAGTTGGTATAATACCTGTCTTCTATCTGCTACAAGCTGTTTGTGCCAAGCACAGAACTTGCACATAGCATATGCTTAATAAATATTTGCTGAATTAATTAATTAATTAAAATGATATATGCATAAAGACATATGCATGAGTACATACATACATACCTTATTTATTTCTATATAAGTTCAATAGATAATTGGAACAGAATAATTTTGGAGTCCTGCTACCCTCTCCTGTTGTAGGCTGCCATTTCCCTTTGTTCTTGTCCTGGTGCCTGTGCCTTCAGTCTGGAACAAAAGTAAAGTAGCAAGCTTTTTATTATCATTTTAGTTCTTATTCCTTGTTGACTGCTGAGAATAATACATCTACTACTTATTGGGTAATAACTAAAAATTTGGCACTGTGTAAAGTACTTTGCCTATATTAACTAATTTAATCTTTTAAACAACCCTATGTTGAATGCATTATTTTCTCATTTTTATAGAGAGATAAGTTAAGGTCCAAAAGTAAGTGGTAGTTCTAGATTTCAAATAAAATTTGATTTCAGAATGTGAGTTCTTAACTTTTATAGTATATCCCTCACTATGATATCATTAGATTTGTGAAATTTCCTAGCACTTGTTTTTTATTAAATATTTATTTATTTTGAGAGAGGGTGGAGAGAGAGAGAGAGAGAGAGAGAGAGAGAGAGAGAGAGAGAGAGAGAGAGAGTCCCATACAGGCTCTGCACTGTTAGCACCAAGACTGTTGCAGGGTTCTATCTCATGACACATGAGATCACGACCCCAAAACCAAGACCTGGATGCTTAACTGACTGAGCCACTCAGGTGTCCCCACCGCCAAGCACTTGGTAATGAACAAATATTTTCATGATATCCTGGACTTGCCTATCCTGGTAGATTTATGGCTCAGGAGAATAATCTCCATATATTTGACTTTCCATGATCATTCGTGCTGATCAGTGCTAAATTAACTACCACATCATAGCATAAGTCAACTCATAAAATACATTGATTCTGCAATTTTCTACTTTCACTGCTTCCATGATGACCAAATTACCTTATGGAACAATGCTGGTATTATTAATATTTTTTACAAGGAGAAAATTGAAAAGGACCTCCTATTACCAACTTGCTTGATAAGTAAAAATAGGTTTCACATCTAGATCTAGAAATCCAAAGCAGATATCATTAATATTTGATGTAAATCTTATTTCTTCATGGGGACAGATACTGTTCTAATAAATTATATGTAGTATTCACTGTGACATAGAAATATTCTGAGCTACAAATTAATATTTAATTGTGTGACAAAGAAAGTGTCATATCTTTATTAAAGTAATATTGGTTAAACGGAGCACAAGATGCCAGATCGTGAGTTCACTTCAATAAAACATCACTCTAGAAATTAAAATATAGAAGTTTACTCCTCACTGGTCCTGGAGGAAGTAAATAGCATGCCTCAAGAAGCCACAAGAGTAGGTCAAAGCAGAGTGCAAGAGGTAGAATGTGAGAACGGTGCCATTATTATGATCAATGACTGGAGTGTTTTGGAGTTCCCAGGCAAAGGTAAAATTGGTCAATTTAAACCAAAAGAGAAAGGTTTTATAAGCTCCAAAGGCCTTATTTTTTTTAACGTTTACTCATTTTTTGGAGAGACAGAAAGAGACAGAGTGTGAATGGAGGAGGAACAGAGAGAGAGGGAGACACAGAATCCGAAGCAGGCTCCAGGCTCCGAACTGTCAGCACAGAGCCTGATGTGGGGTTTGAACTCACAGACTGTCAGATCATGACCTGAGCCTAAGTCCAACGCTTAACCTACTGAACCACCCAGGTGCCCTCCAAGTGTCTTTTTAAGTGATCCATAAAGGGAAGACACTGGGAGGCAGGGAGACTCTTGATCACAAGGGCTATTAGGAAATTCATGTTAGGAACTTAAGTTTGCTTGTCATTCTATAGGCTGTTATCTAGAGCATGCATTTGCCTGAAAGGACTATTTCAGTTTAAGGTTCCCACAGGTTAATTGGCCAAACATAATGCAGATTGAGACAGCAATACCACAGAGTAGCTTAGATTAACTTTTGATGATAAATCTTTCCTATAATAAATGAATGGCATTTTAAAGTTTAGAGCCCATGTTCAATTTACTTCCTACCACAAAAAGGAGCAAAACATATTTTTAAAAAATCCCTGAGCCTATATTGTGGAAATATTAAAGAGAACACAAACATAGTAAACTCAGATAGGATAGAATGTAGGCAAAAAGCTCCAGAACCACCCTACCAAAAAGAATTAAACTACCCCTGTAGCTAGCAAGAAAAGGAAGAAACTAAAATTTGACAGGGGTTATTGGAGTTAAACACAATCCTCAGAAAGTAGTAATAAACAGTCTATACTTGAAACAAACTTGAAAGAACCACATAAGTAAGGATTAAAAATCCACAAATTTATATAAAGATCCCTAAATATGAAAAAGATCAGTTACGGCACACATAATGTAAGACAATAACATTGTGGGAAACACAAGATCAAAACATAGAAGAAGATGATCCAGGAGGTATCAGAAAAGACATTATCTTTATAGTCACACAGATAAAGAAATTTTTCCTGATCTTTAGTGGCAAGTAATTACCTAGAAGTGCATCTAAAAATGTCTCTGTGTAGATTTTATATTCATACTGTAGTTAATCATATGGTACACAAAATATATTTGATATTATATTGATGGGAAGTTTCATCAACCTCCATAAGCTTTTTGCTGTTTTCATAATCTCCAAATGCCAGCAGACCTTTCCTAATTAAATTGAAGTCAATATTACTGTCACCAGAACAGATTAAACAAATATAAACATAATCAGTCATTCTTATGGTATACAATTTTATTTATTGTTAGCTATGTGTCCACACAGTGAAAGCTATGTGTGCAAAGATTTTATTATCCCCTTCCAGCCATATATACTGACACATATTGAGTTCTCAATAAGTCTATTTCAATAAATGAGTAATTATATGAGTTTGCCCAAAATAAATAACTTATTCACAAAATATTCTCTCATTAAGGTCCAGCATGGGAAGAACTACAGAAAAAAATTTTTCTACTCTTTAGACACCTATATATAGTTAACTCTTTGTCCTCCCAGCTTTTTATTAATTGGAAACATTCATTATCTGGCTCTTCTACATTTCAATAAGAATTGATGTTCACAATGATGACCCTGGAGCACTAAGTGTCCTCATGTGTATTCAGAGTCATCAAAGATATATTTAATTATCCTCAGTATAGATTTTGTGTTAATTGCATTTCATTGTATTTCATGGCTTTGAAAACTGGCAAGCTGGATAAGCCTAATGGTTTAACTTTGTATTAGCCAAGTTATTTGATTAACTAACCAACTGCAGTGTACCACTATCCCTTTTACAAAATGATTACTATAAATAGCTGTGTTTTTGTGTTGAGAGAAACTATAGTACTAAAATATACTAACTCCCTTTCTGTAACATATATATTACATTATTTTTGAAGGAGATGAATATTTTCTATTGTTTGAAAGGGAACTCAGATTACAATTTGCTGTTTTTGAGACTAAGGGAAAAGTATCTGAGGTTGCACTAAATGGAAAAAGAAAAGCTTTCTCTAAGTGTTCTGTTTGGTAGAGTTTATATGAATATGATGCATGATGTAAAAAAAAAAAAAGTAGGCTTAAAACACTGGAAGTTAAATGTTTTCAATAACCACCCTTCTCTAAAGATAGAATAAGCTCAAAGCTTATCAAACCATTTATGCTTCTTAAACATTCATTTGGTTGCACTGACTTTGAAGAGTTTCCACACTCATCTTCCATTAGTCTTGTGAAAGTATACCCATTTCTCATCACAGGAATGAAACAGAAGAACAGTGTCTCTTTACAAAAATTTTGAATGCCTGCTACTTATCATTTGAAAACAAACGCAAAATCACTTGTTGGAGCTCAGGTGGATAAAAAGTAATGCATTCAATCAATCAATCAAGTATGCAATCAATGCATAATTGATTATCAGCAAATATATCTCAAATATTTGAAACGAATAAAGAGAAATAAGTAGGTTCTCACCAAGAAATACAGTCATTTATTGATAACAATAAGAGAGCTCTTCTGCAAACGGCATTTCATCCTGAAATTCCTTGGCTTTTGGAGGAGCAATAGTGTAGACTAAGGTCCACTGAGAGGTGTCATGTCATGGCTTTGTTTCACTACAATCTACTTCAGTAATCAAATACCTTCCATAATACTCTACCTGGTAAATTCCATGCTGTGGCTTGAGGAAGTTTTGATGTTATTCTTACCTGACAAAGGAATACTGAATGGTTCCGGCCACTGACAACAAAGAATAATCCACCTTATAAATTATCACATGAGTATCTTAGGCATTTTGAGTGGAGAATATTCTTAATCACTAGAAAAAAAATTGTTATCTCGGAAGAATGAGCTCACTTCCAAACTTAGTTCAGTGATTCTTATAAAATAAATAAGGTTATTTATTATTTTTTACTTTTAATATTTTATTATAATTTTAAATAACTATTTCAATATTCACAAAATTTGATGTGCCTACCACTGGAAGTTAGAGGAATGATTTTTATTAGATACATGGACATTTTGTATGTTAAGAGCTGTGCATTTAAAAAATTGTTAGATGAAATATTACACATGCTTAAAACCTGTGTTTCCATTGATATTATTACTTAGCATAAACTTACAACAATGGATAGGTCAACCAGACAAAAAAACACAAAAGAAAAAATAGACCTGAATGGCACACTGGAACAGATGGAATTAATAGATATATTTAGAAATCTGCATCCTGAAGTTAGGGAATTCACTTTCTTCTCGAGTGCACATGGCACATTCTCCAAGATTGACCACATACTGGGTCATAAAACACCCCTCCATAAATACAAAAGAACTGAGATCATACCATACACACTTTCAGATCACAATACTATGAAACATGAAATCAGCCACAGGAAGAATTCTGGAAAAACTCAAAAAAATGTGGAGGTTAAAAACTACCCTAATGAAGAATGATTGGGTGAACCAGGCAATTAGAGAGGAAATTAAAAAATATATGGAAACAAATGAAAATGAAAATACAACAATCCAAACTCTCTAGGATGCAGCAAAGGCAGACCTAAGAGGAAAGTATATAGCAAGCCAGGCCTATTTCAACAAACTAGAAAAAGCACAAACTCAAAACCTAACATAGCACTGAAGAAAGTAGAAAGGGAGCAGCAAGAGCACCCCAAACCCAGCAAAAGAAGAGAAATAATAAAGATCAGGGCAAAATTAAACAAGGTAGAATCCACAAAAACACCTGAACAGATCAATGAAACCAAGAGTTGGTTTTTTGAAATAAACAAAATTGACAAACCTCTAGCTAGGCTCCTCAGAAAGAAAAGAGAGAACATTCAAACAGACAAAATCATGAAGGAAAATGTACCTATTACAACAGATCCCTCAGATATACAAGCATTCATCAGAGATTACTATGAAAAACTCTATGCCAACAAACTGGACAATTTAGAAGAAATGGACATTTTCCTAAATGCACATGCACTACTAAATTTCAAATGGGAAGAGATTGAAAATCTGAACATACACATAACCAGTGAAAAAATCGAATCAGTTATCAAAAATCTCCCAAGAAATTAAATCCCAGGGCCTGATGGATTCCCGGGGGAATTCTATCAGATATTTAAAGCAGAGTTAACACCCATCCTTCTCAAGTTATTACAAAAACTATAAATGGAAGGAAGACTTTCGGACTCATTCTATGAAGCAAATATCACTTTGATTCCTAGGCCAGACAGAGACCCAACAAAAAAAGAGAACTACAAGCCAATATCCTTAATGAATATGGATGCAAAAATAGTCAACAAGATACTAGCAAATCGAATTCAACAGCATATAAAAATTATCCGTTATGATCAAGTGGGATTTATTCTTGGGTTACAAGGCAGGATCAATATTTGCAAATCCATTAATGTGATATATCACATTAACAAAAGAAAAGGGAAAAAAACATGATCCTATCGATAGATGCAGAAAAAAGTATTTGACAAACTACAACATCCATTTTTAATAAAAACCTTCAAGAAAGTCGGGATAGAAGGAACTTACTTAATCATCATAAAAGCCATTTATGAAAAGCCCACAGCCAATGATATTCTCAATGGGGAAAAACTGACAGTGTTGTCCCTGGAATCAGGGACACAACAGTGATGTCCACTCTCACCACTGTTGTTTAACATTATGTTTGAAGTCCTAGCATCAGCAATAAGACACCAAAAGGAAATTAAAGGCATCAGAATCAGCAAAGATGAAGTCAAATTTTCATGTTTTGCAGATGACAGGATACTCTACATAGAAAACCCAATCTTCACCGGAAGAATTGTAGAACTGATCAATGAATTTAGGAAAGTTTCAGGGTACAAAATCAATGTACAGAAATCAGTTGCATTCTTATACAACAAAAATGAAGCAACAGAAAGAGAAACCAAGAAACAGATCCCATTCACAATTGTATGAAAAATCATAAAATACCTAGGAACAAACCGAACAAATCATGTAAAAGACCTGAATGCTGAAACTATAGAAGACTTATGAGGGAAACTGAAGAAGACACAAAGACATGGAAAAACATTCCATGCTCATAGATTGGAATAATAAACATTGTTAAAATGTCATTATTATGCTAAGCAATTTGCACATTCAATACAATCCCCATCAAAGTTGCACCAGTATTCTTCTCAAAGCTAGAACAAACTATCTTAAAATTTGTATGGAACCACAAAAAACTCCGAATAGCCAATGTAATATTGAGGAAGAAAACCAAAATGGGAGGAATCACAATCCCAGACTTTAGCCTCTACTACAAAGCTGTCATCATCAAGACAGTATGGTATTGGCACAATAAGAGACAAATGGACCAATGGAATAGAATAGAGAGCCCAGAACTGGACCCACAAGTGTATGACCATTTAATCTTTGACAAAACAGGAAAGAATATCCAATGGAAAAAAGATAGCCTCTTCAACAGTTGGTGTTGGGAGAGTTGGACAGCAACATGTAGAAGAATGAAACTAGACCACTTTCTTACACCATTCTCAAAAATAAATTCAAAATGGATAAATGACCTGAATGTGAGACAGGAAACCATAAAAACCCTAGAGGAGAAAGCAGGAAATAGCCTTCTTGACCTCAATTGCAGCAATTTCCTCTATGACAAATCCCCAGAGGCAAGGGAATCAGGAACAAAAATAAACTATTGGGACCTCATCAACATAAAAAGCTTCTGCACTTCAAAGGAAACAATAAAATAACTAATAAGCAACTGACAGAATGGGGAAATATAGTGACCAATGGCGTTTCAGATAAAGGGCTAGTATCCAAAATCTACAAGGAACTCACCAAACTCCATACTCGAAAAAGGAATAATCCAGTGAAGAAATGGTCACAAGATCTGAACAGACACTTCTCCAAAGAGGACATCCAGATGGCCAACAGGCACATGAAACGATGCTCAGCATCACTCAGCATCAGGGAAATACATATCAAAACCACACTGAGATACCACCTCACACGGGTCAGAGAGGCTAAAATGAACAAATCAAGAGTTTATAAATGCTGGCGGGAATGTGGAGAAATGGGAACCCTCCTACACTGTTGGTTGGAATATAAACTGGTTCAGTCGCGCTGGAAAACAGTATGGAGGTTCCTCAAAATCTATAGATAGAACTCCCCTATGAGCCAGCAATAGCACTGCTAGAGATTTACCCAAAGGATACAGAAGTGCTGATGCATAGGAGCACATGAACCCCAATGTTCATAGCGGCACTTTTTACAACAGCCAAATCATGGAAAGAGCTTAAATGTCCATCACCTGATGAATGGATCAAGAAGATGTGAGATATATATATATATATATATATATATATATATATATATATACACACACACAATGGATTACTATATGGCAATGAGGAAGAATGATATATGGCCATTTGTAGCAATGTGGATAGCCCTCGAGGGTGTCATGCTATGCGAAATAAGTCAGGCAGAGTAGGACGTATATCATATGCTTGCACTCATAGGTCTAACAGGACATACCTAACAGAGGACCATAGGGAGGTGAAGGGGGAAAGAGAGCTGGGAAAAGTGAAGAACACAAATCATGAGAAACTATTGAATACTGAAAATGAACCGAGGACTGAAGGGTGAGGGGGAGGGAGAGAAGGGGGTGATGGTCATGGAGGGGGGCACATGTTGGGAAAGGCACTGGGTGTTATATGGAAACCAATTTGACAATAAATTATTATAAATTAAAAAAATTAAGTTTAAAAATGTGACTCGTCAATTTAAATAAACTATAAATTTAAGTATGTTGGAGTTGATATTTAAAACTATGGTAAGTTTCACAAGAATGGTAAAGGAATAACAGAATTTTGAGAAACGCTAACATGGCTAAAATACAGCCACACACATTTTGTATACATATAGAAATTTAAAGAGACAATTGTGACACTTCCTTGACTTCTAATTTTTTAGCTAGTAAACACTAGTCTATATATTACAATGATCTTTATAATTTAGCAACATGAAAAAGTAAGGCTAAATTTCTTAGGTTGTTCAGTATCATTCATGATGTAGGAAAAGGAATAAGCTATTCACCAGAAGATTTATTTTCAATTATGACACCTCAATCACTTCAAAAGACAAAAGAATGAAGAATATAAATATATTTATTTATTTAATAATGTTTTTTGACAATTATTGAAAGAATGACATGTTTTTGTATTATTTGTTCTACATTAATAGATACCACCAGTGTAAGAACCAAAATAAAACAACTAAAACTACTTGATCACTGAATCTAAGAAGTCTATGGAGGGGTGGCATTAAAATTATTTGATCCATGATACCTTAGAGTCTTGATATTCAAAGTTCTGAGGGATTAGTAACATGTTGTTATCTGGGAACTTATTAAGAACCCAAAGTAATGGGCTCCATCCTAGGCCTAATGAATCAGACCCTTCATTTGAATAACTTTACCAAATGTTTTTATACACATTATACTTTGAGAAGCTTTACTGTAGAGAAAAATGTCTCTTGTGGACCAGGGACTACTGGGGTTTCCTGGCAAGTTCAGGTGATCTTCAGCATCAAAGCCATTGTTCCTAATAATGCAAAGATATTATTTACTTTTTTTTGAAGATTATGCAAAAGTACATCAAGGCAGTGGCATATAACCATATGAATAGTGATTGCATTTATTATCTTAAACAGCCACAAGAAAAAATAAATAAAATTTCCTTTATGAATGTCCTTGATTAAACAAGAAAAAATGTCAATTTTACAAAATCTCAACCATTAAAAATATATTTAATGTGTATTGTGATAAATTTCAAATATACACAAAGCACTTTTTCTACACAACAATACAACAAAGTTATCTCAAGGAAGACTAATCTTATAATTGAGCTGCAAGCTCAGAACTTTAACCAAAAGAACTTATCACACAACAAACAGCTTTAATGCAGAATAGATATGAGAATCCAAATGTCTTAAATTGAGAGAGACATTAAAGAGATTTGCAAAAATGCAAAACAAAGCCACTCTTTTTGTTACTTCCTCTGCGCAAAGAAGTACTTCTTAAAAATATACTATGATTTTATGTGTAATAATTTTATTATTGCTATTGGAAATGAGTTAATGGATTTGTATTTAGAAATTTGTCCTTTTCTAATTTATATTATAGTAGATATTGATAGAATATGTGGCAACACTGACTGAGACTAAAATATTTGAGAATCACTTCCCTGATCTTCTGAAATGTAGTCCCTGAAGCTTAGTACTGGTGTAGGCATTAACCTTTTTGTTTCTGGAATACAATAAATTGTGAGTGACCCTTGGATGGAGAAATTAGCAGGAGATACCATCAGGTTTAAGGTGGCTTTTTACCAAAAAGCTCTAAAACATTTCTACACTTTAAATATTACTCTGGGCTTAGAGGTCCATAAGAGCTAGATATTTACCTTTGTGTAGAAAATCATCCTAGAAAGTGGGGGATATTTTACAGCACAATGAATATGGTAACTTAAAGGTTTTGGAATCTCCCCAAAACTCCTCTTTAGCATAGATATAACTAGTGTTCAATCATTCAGAATTTCCAGAAAAATTAGTATAGCTAAATAAATGTGCAAGATATCTGTCTGACATTGAGATTGATCGTGAGTTTGATTTTAAGTTCCTTCAAATCAGGGAATATGTGGTCTAAATTTTTAAAAATGCTCCTAAAGCCTAATAGTAAATCATAAAAACAAAACAAAACAAAAAATAAGCATTTTGGGTTTATTTGTTTACTGATTCCTTTTGTTTCTTGCAATTTTTCTCTCATCTTTCAATCAAAATAAAGCTTTTGTTGAAGATACCATTAAATAAGTTTTAGCAGAATCAATGAGTAGAGAAGAGGAGTTAAGATGACAGAGGAGGAGGAGGATATTATGCTTTCCTCCTTCTTTGAACACAGGTAGGTAACTACCAAATCATTCTGAATACCCAGGAAATCAGTCTGAGGACTGAGAAAGCAAACTTCACAACTAGAGGGAGAAAAGAGGCTACACTGTGGAAGGTACAAGGCCCAGCAATATGAATTTGGGGAAAAAAGAAGAGTCAATGCTGCAGAGGGAGAAAATCCTCATAAGGGAGAGAGGAGAGAAAGAGGGAAAGAGAAAGAGAGAGAGATAGAGAGAGAGCACGAGCGCGAGAGAGAATGTGTTTGAAAAGGCCCATCACTAGGAAAGAAACTGAATCAGTAATCAAAAATTTCCCAACACGCAAATGTCCAGGGTCAGATGGTTTCACAGGGAAATTCTAATAGACATTTAAAGAAGGGTTAATGAGGAAACAATCAAGAAAACTAATAAGCCACTGACAGAAGGGGGAAAAAAGTTGCAAATGACATATCAGACAAAGAGCTAGTATCCAAAATCTACAAGGAACTCACCAAACTCCACTCCCAAAAAACACATAACCCAGTGAAGAAATGGGCAAAAGACATAAACAGACACTTCTCCAAAGAGGACATCCAGGTGGCCTACAGGCACATGAAATGATGCTCAACACTACTCATCATCAGGGAAACACAAATCAAAACAACCCTGAGATACCACCTCACGCCAGTCAGAGCAGCTAAAATGAACAAATCAAGAGACTATAGATGCTGGCGAGGGTGTGGAGAGACGGGCACCCTCCTACACTGTTGGTGGGAATGTAAACTGGTTCAGCCGCTCTGGAAAACAGTATGGAGGTTCCTCAAAAAACTATCAATAGAACTTCCCTATGACCCAGCTGATACATAGGGGGACATGTACCCCAATGTTCAAGGCAGCACTGTCAACAACAGCCAAATCAAAAAAGGGCCTAAATGTCCATCACCTGATGAATGGATCAAGAAGATGTGGTACATATATATACAATGGAGTATTACATGGCAATGAGAAAGAATGAAATATGGCCAATTGTAGGAAAGTGGCTGGACATCGAGGGTGTCATGCTAAGTGAAATAAGTCAGGCAGAGAAGGACAGATACCATATGTTTGCACTCATAGATCTCACAGGAGAACAGGAGAAACGTAATGGAGGACCAGGGGGAGGGGAAGAGGGAAAGAGAGTTGGGGAGAGAGAGGGAAGCAAAACCTGAGAGATTACTGAATACTGAAAACAAACCTAGGGTTGAAGGGGAAGGAAGAGGGGGAAATCAATTTGACAATAAACTATAAAAAAAGAATAAAAATCCACAACCAAAAAAAAAATAAAGAAGTATTAATGAAATACAAGCCAAAACCACACTGAGATACCACCTCACACGGGTCAGAGTGGCTAAAATGAACAAATCAAGAGACTATAGATGCTGGCGAGGGTGTGGAGAAACGGGGACCCTCCTACACTGTTGGTGGGAATGTAAACTGGTTCAGCCACTCTGGAAAACAGTGTGGAAGTTCCTCAAAAAACTATCAATAGAACTCCCCTATGAGCCAGCAATAGCACTGCTAGGGATTTACCTAAAGGACACAGAAATGCTGAAGCATGGGTTCATAGCAGCACTTTCTATAATAGCCAAATCATGGAAA
Organism: Helogale parvula; assembly: GCA_004023845.1. Classification (NCBI taxonomy): domain Eukaryota; kingdom Metazoa; phylum Chordata; class Mammalia; order Carnivora; family Herpestidae; genus Helogale; species Helogale parvula. The sequence continues at coordinate 2,448 of PJEM01016699.1, read as the reverse complement.
GAGCCTAATTGTCCATCACCTGATGAATCGATAAAGAAGACATATATATATATAAATACACACACACACACACACACACACACACACACAATGGAGTACTATATGGCAATGAGAAAGAATGAAATCTGGCCATTTGTAGCAAAGTGGATGGGCCTAGGGGGAGTCATGCTAAGCGAAATAAGTCAGGCAGAGAAGGACAGATACCATATGTCTGCACTCATAGGTCTAACAGGACAAAGCTAACAGAGGGCCACAGGGAGGGGAAGGGGAAGAGAGTTGGGGAGAGAGAGGGACACAGCCATGAGAGACTATTGAATACAAAGGAACAGAAGGCTCAAGGGGGAGGGGGAGGGGGGAAAGGGGGTGATGTTCATGGAAGGGAGCCACTTGTGGGGAAAAGCACTGGGTGTAATATGGAAACCACTTTGACAATAAACTATTAAAAAATAAAAAAATAAAGAAGGGTTAATATGACCCTATAGGGTCATATTATAATATGATTTATAAATTATATAATATAATATATATTTAAAAATTTAAAAATATAATATAAATTAAAAATTTGAAATAATACAGCATCCATTCTTAATAACAACCCTCAACAAAGTAAGGATAGAGGGAACATATCTACATCATAAAGGCCATATATGAAAGACCCACAGCTAATATCCTCAATGGGGTAAAAACAAGAGGTTTTCCTTTACTGTCAGGACTAAGACTGGATTACCTCTCTCACCATTGTTATTTAACACATTCCTGGGAGTCCTAGCTTCAGCAATTCGTCAACAAAAAGAAACAAAGTCATCCAAATTGGCAAGAAGGCAAACCATCACAATTCACAGTGGACATAACACACTATGAAGAAAATCCAAAATCCCTCACCCAAAAATTGGTAGAACCGATACAGGAATTCAACAGTTGTAGGATACAAAATCAATGTACAGAAATCTGTTGCAATTCTATACACCAATAATGAAGCAGCAGAAAGAGAAATCAAGGCATTGATCCCACTTACAAGGGCACAAAAACCCATAAATTAACTAACTAGGAATAAACCTAACCTAAAAAATCTAACCTAAAAAAATAGAGAAATGAACTGTACTCTGAAAGCTATAAAACTCTTATGAAAAAAAATAAAATAAAATAAAACTTAACATATTAGGATTAAAACATTACAGCAAAAAAAAAAAAAACCTCTTATGAAAGATTTTAAAGAGGACCCAAAGAAATAGAAAAAACATCCATACTCATGGATTGGAACAACAAATACTGTTAAAATGTCTATATTACCCAAAGCAATACACATATTCAAAGCAATCCCTATCAAAATACCCACAGCATTTTTTCACACAGAACAATTACCAAATTTGCATGGAATCACAAAAGATCTCAAATACTGAAGCAATCTTTTTTTTTAATGTTTTTTATTTATTTTTGAGAGACAGAGAGAGACAGCACAAGCAAGGGAGGGCCAGAGAGAGAGGGAGATACAGAATCGGAAGCAGCCTCCAGGCTCTGAGCTAGCTCGAACTCACGACTGAGCCACAGCCTGACACTTAACCGACTGAGCCACCCAGGCGCCCCAAATACTGAATCAATCTCAAAAAATAAAAGCAAACTGGAGCCATTACAATTCCAGACTTCAATCTACATTAAATTCTTTAGTCCCCAAAACAGTATTGTACACACACACACACACACACACACACACACAGAAAGACACATAGATCCATGGAACAGAATAGAATCCCAGAAATGGACCACTAACTATATGATTAACTAATCTTCAAAAAGAAGGAAAGAATATTAAATGGAAAAAAAAAGAATCTCTTTAACAAATGATGTTAGGAAAACTGCACAGCAATATGCAAAAGAATGACACTAGACCACTTTTTTACACCATACACAAAAATAAATTCCAAATGGATGAAATACCTATGTGAGACAGAAAACCATCAAAATACTACAGGACAAAACAGGCAGCAACCTCTTTGACCTTGGCTATAGCCACTTACTAGAGACTTCTCTGGAGGCAAGGAAAACAATGCAAAAATGAATTATTGGGATTTCATCAATATAAATAGCTTTTGTACTGTGAAGGAAACTTTCAACAAAAATAAAAGGCGACCTAGGAAATGGGAGAAGATATTTGTAAATAAAAATCTGATAAAGGGTTAATATCTAAAATCTATAAACACCTTATAAAACTCACATCCAAAGAACAAATAATCCAGTTAAAAAATGAAAAGATCAACAAAACAAAAGAAAAAAATCATATGATCCTATCGATAGATGCTGAAAAAGCATTTGACAAAATACAACATCCCTTCTTAATAAAAACTCTTGAAAAAGTTGGGATAGAAGGAACTTACTTAAACATCATAAAAGCCATTTACGAAAAGCCCACAGCCAATGTTATCCTCAATGGGGAAAAACTAAGAGCTTTCC
>PJEM01016698.1:0-18420 GCA_004023845.1 Helogale parvula | reverse complement strand
CCTGGGTTTGCCATTCATGGCAACAGGCAGGAGCAGAGCTGAGCCGCCTGGCCAGGCGGACACCTGCGAGGACCTGGCAGCAGAATCCGGCCACACCTGCCGCCTGCCGGTCTCTGGTCCAGCCCGCGCTCCGGAACCCTTCCCCACGGGGTGGCTGGAGGGGAGCCTGATGGTCACACAGGGTGGCTGGGAAATAGGTGCTGTATTTGGCTTTGGCTCCTAACCAGATCCACCTGCCATCTGAGAACAGGATGGTCTTAATGGAAAGATTCTATCAAAACAAAACCAGAAACTTTTTCTCTGAGGAAGAACTTGGAAATTTCTGGACTGATTATTTTCATTCCATTCTGGTTGCTATAGCAACAAGTATTTTGTGGTAAGGCAGATAGGAACCAAAGTGACATACTTTAAAAAATGAGTCACTGTATTTTAAATTAATTTTTTCCTTGTAGAATCAAATCTTTTCAAATGTATTTCCCAGAAAATAAACCCAAGGCCTGTATATCTTGACCTGATCGAGCATGAGCTGCCCAGACTGGCCAAACTCCCCCTCATGGGGCTGCCTTGTGGAAACTTCCAATAAAAATCTTGAACCCCTTCAGAAAAAAAGCCAGTTTTCCTTTTTACGGGCGTCTGTGAATGTTAATAAATCTGCGGCCAGCATTCCTCAGCGAAGCGCGCCAGAGGTCACTGCGCCCTGTCTCCGCGGCTTGTTTGAGGAAGGATGGGCACTGCACAAGTGCCCGTGGGCTCGGGCTCTCCTCCGGCTTTGATGTCCCCACACGTCCTGTCGCCTGGCACAGCTGCCCAGCCCCGGGGGCACCTGGGTGGGGGGTCGACTTCAGGTACAGGTGCCTCCTCCGTGCCCGCGCAGCATGAGCTGGATCTGTGTGGGCCGTGACTTGAAACATTTGGGAAGAACTGGGATCTCCAGTTCCTGGAATGGCCTAGTGGGGATAGTGTTCAGGAAGTCTGTCCCTGAGCAAGTGCTGTCTCGCTCTGGGCAGAGGAAAGTGGCCATGCGCGTCGCACTTGACTGGAAATAAATGGGCAGGAGCTGCTTGGCCAGTCTGTTCTGAAATATCCAGCTCATGAATTTACAAACCCCACAGGAGCATGTCTGCGAGGCGCCTCCTTCCAATGTGGCCGTATCCCAACGTGCTTCCGGGGACAGCTCGCGCCCTCACTGTCATCCGCAAATTACTACGGGGCAAGTTACTGGGGACCTGCGTTCTGCAGTGACTTGTCTCAGTGATGAAGACGCGGAGGTGACTGAGACGTCATTCCTGTCTCAGGAACTTAGCATCTGGTGAAAAGGGAGCCGGGTCTTCCTAGTGAGACTTAGCGCCAGGCACGAAGGAGGTTTGCAGAACTCAGGAGGAAGAGCAGCACAGAGTGGGGATGACGACGGACCGGAAACACGGAGGGAGCCGTCCTGGAGGCTGACTCGGACTTGGGGGGCACACGGGCCGGACTTGGGGAGCACACGGGCCGTCTGGCTGTGGAGCAGGTGGAGGCCGGCGTGACGGGGACGTGGCCCGCCGGGGCGATGGGAGCGGAGGGCTGTGCAGGGCGTGTTTGCGGGGCGGAGGGCTGCTAAGGCGGCCGAGCTCGGAGCTGCGTGGCACCGCATGACAGCGTCGCGTCAACAGCCGTTTCTGAGGCCGATCTGGGGCAGCGTTAGCAGCAGGCCGGTGGTGGGCCCAGCAGGTGGGAGGGGGTCGGGGCTCGCACCTGCGTGCTCTGGCCCAAGGTCTGCCTCTTCACCCCGGGGCCATGTGGCTCACGGGAACCCTCCTCCATGCTCTTGCAGGGCCCCCGACAAGCTGGCACCTGCCGCCTCGCCCCTCCAGGAACCGCTGCAGCCCCTGGGGTCCCGTCTGCCGGAAAGCACTCCCTGCACCCCTCCCTGCTCAGCTGCATGGAGGTGGGCCCTGGGGAGTGCGGAGAGCCAGGGAGGCTGCAGAGGCCGCTCTGACGTTGGCCCAGGGCCTGTGAGATTCTGCTCAGGCGGCCCCTGGAGCCCGGGGAGAAGGCCCCGGCCCCTGGTCACACTGTCCCCTCCTGAATGACCGCTGTTCTCTGGAGCGCACAGGCTCGCCTCGGGGCCTTTCTGGAATCCGAGGGAAGGACAGAGGTAGCTGCAGGGCAAGAGGACAGGGCGCTGACGCCAGAAGGGGTGCTGGGGCGTCAAACCTGGGCTGACCTTCCCCTTTGAAGGGAGGTTGGGGCTTGGACGGACTCTCAGGCACCTCACTTCTCTGGGTCACTTTGCAAACAATCGTTCTTTACACTTGCAGTTACATATGCTTTAAAAAGTTTCTCAGAGATGCTTCCCTGTGTCCCCCAGGCCCCGGGACGTCTGGAGTTTATTCTCTCTTAGCTCTCTCTCAAGTTGTCCGGGGCTGTCTGGTGAAAGCAGGCTCTGCTGCCCCCCCCCCCGAGGCCGTCCCCCCAGATAAAGGGTCCCCTGCTGGGGGTGGGCTCCGCGGCCTCCTGGAGTGAGAGGCTCCCTTTGCAGTTGCCCCCAGCAAGCACTCCCGCGGGTCTGCGGACCGCCCTCCCAGACAGGCAGGCTGGACCTGGACCCGGACCCAGACCTGGACTCAGACCCAGACCCAGATCCAGATCCAGATCCAGACCCAGACCCAGACCCGGACCTGTACTCGGACCGTGATGGTGCGTCCCTGGCCTCAGGCTCCCGCTCTCTCTGGCCGGCCAGCCAGTCACGCGTCTTCAAGAGTTTGGTCCACGTGGGAAGGGGGTGGCGGAGGGACCACGTTAATGGGAGAGTGATGGTCCTCAAAATAGGCAGAAGGGTGGTGAGGAGACCCAGATTACTCAAGAAGTTACCCCAAACTGCTACAGAGGCTGGCGTTCCTCTGAGGCAGCCCTGACTCTGTGGGGACAGGAGTGTCACGGGGGTCTCTGCTCTGCCCGCAGGTCCCAGAACAGACACCGAAGGAGCTGAAGTCTGTGCACCTTTCTAACTTCCTCTGCCAGGTGTTCACGGCCAGAGAACCGTCCTGCACGCGGGGAATCCATCCCGGCCATGGCCCAAAACAGGAGGGAACTGCACGGGGACCCTAGGGAGACAGCGAGACTGCCCAGTGAGACACTGGCTGGATGGCCACAGGACTGGGGGTTTTTCTGAGAGAGGGAGGGAGAGAGAGAGAGAGAGAGAGAGAGAGAGAGAAGGAGAGGGAGGGAGAGGGAGAATGTGTGCGAACAAGAGAGGGGCAGAGAGAGAGGGAGAAAGAGAGAGGGAGAGAGGGAATCCCAAGCAGGTTCTGTGCTGTCAGAATAAAGCCTAGCACTGGGCTTGATCCCAAACAAACCCTGGGATTATGACCTGAGCTGAAACCGAGTCGGATGCCTAGCCAGCCAGGTGCTCCCTTCCCCCCTCCCTTTTCAGGACTGGTGATTTTATTTCTCTCTCTCCCTCTCTCTCTGCCCTCCCTGCCCCACCCAGGTTCATTCTCGCTCTCTCTCTCAAATAAATAAACTTACAAAAGAAAGTGCAAAGTCCATCCTCTAAAGGAATTTTGAGTGGTCCACGTTCTCTTACAGCACGGACGCCACTCCTGGGCGGTGGTCCTCACGGCCTCCTTTCCCCTCCGTTCTTGCTCTCAGCTTGGGGCTGCCCCTGGGCCGTGTGCACCAACCCTGCCCAGCTCTACCCGGGCCTCCTTCTCTCCCCGCAGGTCCCCGTCTCAAGCCCCAGAGGCTGTCTGAGAAGAAGGGATGCCCTTTCTTTTTTTTAAAATTTTTTATGGTTTTTATTTATTTTTGAGAGACTGAGACAGTGCGAGCAGGGGAGGGTCAGAGAGAGAGGGAGACACAGAATCTGAAGCAGGCTCCAGGCTCTGAGCTAGCTGTCAGCACAGAGGCCGACGCGGGGCTCGAACCCACAAATTGTGAGATCATGACCTGAACTGAAGCCGAACGCTTAAACTACTGAGCCACCCAGGCGCCCCATGGAGGGATGCTCTTTGGAAGGAAGAGAAGGATGCGGGAAGCCAACCAAGAAAACCCTGTCCAGAGGCAACAGGGAGGCAGCTGGGGATGCGCCCAGGCAAACGCATCCTGTCCCCACAGTGTGTGTGTGTGTGTCATGAAAACATATGAAAAACCTGGACTTAAGTTTACGGAGATTGTGCCTCATGCACGTGCGGCTTCTGTAGAGCTAATGACAGATGTACAGAAACAGATCAGCGTTTCCATCAGGGTTAGTAGATTTGGGAGACTGTAATCTACTCCCACTCGGTAAAAATCTGCAGAAGTATGAGTCACCTTGTAGTGGGCTTTAGTGGAGTGTGTTTCCAAATCTGAAAGGATTGCAATTATTTGTTATGATTTGAAAATAGGAAAGTTTGCATATTTTAGATTCACCATTATTTGAGCCATTCTAAGGTGTGCTGAGTTTACAGACTGGTTTCTTTGACTTCATTACCTGCAACCTCCAGTTCACGAGAGGATATGTGTGCTCCTAAGTCTATAAAGGTCCTGTGCTGGCTCGGGGGGCAGTGTTCACGCTCTGACCTGCCCCTCGGGGCTTGGTCTGCGACACCCGGGCGGGCGGAGGTGGCTGTTTCCATGAGCCGAACACCTCCGCCCGCTGCACTTTCCCCGTGAAACCCTTGGGGGGCCAGGCGGACGAAGGAAGTGCGTGTCTTTCTCTCCATCCTCCAAAGACCACTTTTCTGCATACAAGATGCCTGTGTCTGTTTTGTGAGGCCCACAAGCCGAGCGGTTCCTCTAAAGTACCTGGCGGTCGTGACGCAGGTCACCCACGGCCCCTGCCACGTCTCGTCCCCATTTCCCGGGAATAAAGAAGTTAGTCTGTGAAATTGCACCCGGCCCGGTGTTCAGGTGGGGTGGCCGCCGGGAGGTGAAGGGAGCTGGCATGTGACCGTGATGTCAACGGGCCAGGGGAGGCTCAGCCTTAAATCAGAAGCAAAGAGGAGGTGCTCGCGTCCTTCGTGCCTCAAGGGAGGCAGATTGGGGGCGGGGAAGAGAGGGAATGTCAGTGACGCAGGGGTGAGTGAGGAGCCATCACAGCCTTGGCGAGAGGGGCTGCAGCCGCCCAGGGGAGAGGTGCGCCTGCACCCAGAGCCCCCTCTTCCGAGAGCTTCTGGGAGAGCAGCTGGGCAGATGTGCGAGCACTCGCCAGTCAGCCAGGCGTCCGCAGGGGGTGGGCGGAATAAACCAAATACACCCCGTGCCATGGAACAGCGTGCGGTTGTTCAAAACGAAGCCCGTCTGTGGTTTCACAGGCGAGATCCACACAATGTGTCTTAACTAAAGAAGAAAGTTGTAGAAGCTTCTATATGACCTTATTTCCACGAAGAGAAGAAAAGGCAGGGGGGAGATGGAGGTTTGCATAAACAGAGGGAAGTACTAGGAACAATATCAGTTACTCACGATATTTACCTCTAGAAGGGAGGGGGGCAGATGGAAGAGGGAATCGAGAGATGTTTCACATTGTAGGAAGTGTTTGCCTATAATGTTTGAACTTTCAGAACTCCTCCGTATAATTACTATAACCTGAAAAAAAGCCACTTGAAAACCGCCTTTCTTGATAAGAAAGGAATGCACCCCGTTCCCACGATGGAGAGGCGGGTCTTCTTCAGTGTGGCCCGAGTCCTCACGGCCCTGTCCTCTCCCTGGCCGTCGCTGCCCCTCGGCCTCTGGACCCTTGCATCTGCCAGTAGCTCACAACACCCAGACGCTGGTGGCCGGGGCTGAACTGGGCCCTGGCCCTCTCTCCTTCTCGCCCTCCTGCCCTGCTTGCAGGAACCTCGGGCCCCAGCCAGCCGCATCGGCTTCTAGTCTGGCCTCCTGCAGATCGGAGTTGTAGTAGCCTGTGGACTTCCTCTCGGAGGGAGGTGCCTGGGTGAGCAAGGAAGGTACCAGAACTAGGTTTTAGCGCCTGTGGCCTATACGAGGCTGGGGGTCAGCCTGCAGACACGCACACACGTGGACACACATGTGTGTCAGCCCCGCGCCTAGGCAGGTTCTTGGATTCTGTGATTCTGGGGTTGGGAGCATGCAGGGCCCTCGCCCCCAGGGCTGCCAGAGCCACCATTATGTTATGATGACCGTGGACCAGGGTGCTTTAAGGAGGGTGTCCCGGAAAGCGACCCAAGCGCCTTGGGGAAGGTGGCTGTTTCCAGGGGCCACAAAGGTGCATATGCCTCCCCCTTTCCCTCTTCTATCCGAGCTCTGCTTTAGGTGTGGGCAGATTTCCTCTGAAGGTGCTGGCACTCAGCTAAAAAGTGCCAAGTCTCTCATCAGTTTGAGACCCTCGGACCACAGTGTTTGCAGAGTGGGTCCACCAGCCCACAGCTAGGAAACCGGGTTTTACTGAGGTACCTCCACATGCGACTTGGGGGTATCCCATATCCATTATGACATTGAAGATGACACATGTCGACTCTTGGGCCACCAGCTCCTGCTATTAATAAATATTCAATTCCCTGGCCCCCATCCCTTTCCCAGGCAAGACAGGCCGGTTCACGCCTCACTGGGCCTCGGTGTGTGCCGGCTGAGGAGGCCCTGGACGCCCAGGGCACGTCTCACACCTGCTCACGGCCTGCAGCCCCACAGAAGCTTGGGTCCCACTCTCCAGCGGGTCACGTGGATCCGGTTACAGTAAGTCACCTGAGGTGGGGGCCCCAGGTGGCCTCTGAGCGCAGCTGCTCTGCTGTCCCTGTTTGTCCAGGCCTTTGACACACACCCACACGAGCTGCGAGACCCGAGCCTAGTGGCTTCCACACTGGCCCAGGTCTGCCTGCCAGACTCCACTCCCTGGCACCGGCCATCTTGACCTTTGGCCCTGTGGCCTCGGTCTACGGTGCCTGAGGAAGAAGACTCAGTGGCCTGAGTTTTAGGGGCAGCAGTATCATAAAAGGGGTCGAAGAACTGGGCACAGCAGTGGGACGGGGTTCGGGCAGACGCCCGTTTGCTGCATGTGCAGGGTGAGGGCCGGGACGGTGTGGCCTCAGTTCCCTCGCTGGCCTCCTGCTCCCCCCGGGCTGCTCAGCCACCCAGACCTCCCTCCCAAGTCTGCAGACGTCACGGGACTGGAGGCTATACCGCACAGAAGCACTCGACACCTTGTTTACACAGAATAATTCTCCATTTAAACAGAAACGACTTTCAGATGATTTTCATTAAAAGGAGAATAGGTTTCTGCAACCACCAGATAAAATGCCTAGTGTCTTTGTCGCCCCAATGACCAGGTCCTACAAACCCAGCCACAGGTCACCCAGGCTTCTCACTGCTTTTGGGGGAAGAGGTCTGAAGTGGCCTCATGAAGTCTGGTCGCTGGTTGCGGGCCCCTCATAAGCACAGACGCCCTTGAGGGGCGGCACATCACTCCCACCGTGACCCTCTGGCACCTTCTCTGCACTCTCCTTGGGCCGGGCCGGCAGGAGAGGAGGCCCTGGGGCACCCAGCATGGGCGGCTCCACCTGGGCTGGCCGGCCTCCCGGAAATCTAAACAGGCTTCTGCAGACAAGAGGGCGTGCCCAAATGGGGACCGGCTGGTGGTGGGGGTCATGGTGGGGGTCATGCAGAGGGAGGGCCCAGTCCCCAGGTCAGGCCCATGCCTCCTGCCCAGAACTGGCATTGAGATTAGAAAATCTCTTGTTTTCCTTCCATAATGGTTGGACCCAAGTTCTGGTCAAGGACCATCTCCATCTCCCTATTCTCTTTGAAAATGGGTCAGTTCGGCCAAACAACATTATGAGCAAAATTACCTACATGCTGGAGTTTAACACTAACCAGATTTAATCCCAGTTACAATGTAACCCAGTCCCCCGAGGGGATAAGCAGAGGCCAGCTCTATCACGTTACCAAGGACTTTTCTGTGGGCTGCTCCTGCCAGGGGAGTCCCAAGGGCTCTGGGGAGTCCGTCTGCAGTGTGGTGGCACACTGGATGACCGAGGTCTCTGCAGGCAGGACGGGGTGCGTGGAGGCACACTGGATGACTGAGCTCTCTGCAGGAAGGGCGGGGTGCGTGGAGGCACACTGGATGACCGAGGTCTCTGTGGGCAGGACGGGGTGCGTGGAGGCACACTAGATGACTGAGGTCTCTGTCTGCAGGAAGGACGCGGCGCGGGAACCCCGGTGGAGCTGCAGGGCGCTTTCTGAGCCGTTCCTCGAGACGGACAAGCCGTGGAGCCGGTAGTCCTGGCCGCAGGGCCGGCTCGGGCACCAGCCCCGCCACTTCCTCTTCAGCTCGCTCTGCACCTGCGGCGAGGGCAAAGCAGTGAGGAAGTGGGGGTCACACGAAGTGTAAGCTTGGAAACATAAACTTGGGTGCCCTCGAGAGAAGCACCCCACGCCAGGTCATCCCGGACAGGTCTGTGGCCGACTCCTCTCCTCGGGGGGGACCTGTGGGCACAGAAGGTGCTGCCCCAACAGCGGGTTCCAGGAAGAGAGATGACGAAATAGCAGGAACCAAGGTTTTCCTGCCATCGGCGGGGAGTCGGTACTTGGGAGCCCACTGACAGAGGTGAAGGGCGTTAGAGCTGAGGGAGGGGAGAGGGACGTGGTGGGCACCTACGCAGAGCTGCATGACCGAAGGGTCGGGGGGCGTTGGCCGCACAAGGTTGGGCAGCTGAAGGGTGTGGGAAATGACATTCAGCGGCAGAGCAGGGCTCGGAGGGACTCGCCCACTGCTGTTCGGACGAGCTGTGGGCTGCGAACTCAGGGAGCAGGATTCTCACCTGTGAGTCCCCCACTCCCCAGTCGGCCTCATGTCCAGGGTCAAGGAGCAAGACAGTGACCATGTAGAGTGGCAGGGTCCCTCCCAACCACCCAGCCAGGGAGTCTACCTGAGCGGAGCCTGAGGGAGGCAGGGCGACAACACCGTTGGTGTGGGGAGAAGGGGGTGCCGTGGCTGTCTGGGGCACTGGGGCTGCCCGGATGGCAGATCTGGGCTCTAGTTGGGGGGGAGGGCACATGAGGAAATCCCGCACAGGCTGAATGTCACCTGCTGTGACAGAGCACGTACTTCACTGTTGAGAAAACAGTAGAGAACTGCCACCACCAGGCCCTGCAAGTGAGAAAGCGTCGTCAGAGGCTGCTCACCTGCTGGGGGGAGGGCACGGTCCCTTCCCAGTGTACCTGAAACGATCCGATGCACAATTCAAACAGTATCTGGTACTTGGTGGAGATGCCAATGGGGAACACAGCAAACACCATGTAGTGCACCCCGAACAGGGGGATCAGCAGCAGCGTGGACTTGGTCAGCCTCCTGCACCAAAGAGAAGGGATGCCGCCTCAGGCCTGTGCCGTCATGAGCCTGGCACGCGGGCCCACCGCCAGGGCCTCACCTGTCTGGGCCTCATTTCTCAGAGTCACGTCCCCGCCACTGCACGGGCAGAGTGTGCCCACGTGGTGCATAAGCGATGGCTCCTCGTAAAGTAGCGAAGCTCTCACAGACACCCTCACAAGGTCGCCCACCGCAGAGCTGGCCCAGGGGCCTTATGCCCCGAGTGAAGGGTTCGTCCGGACCCGTAGCCAGCAGCAGGGGAAGCTGAGCGCTGTGCATGGCAGCAGGGCCGGTGACCACGCTCTGGGTCCCACGGGTTCTGTGGACCAGGTGGGATCTCTCCATCAGAGTCCTTGCCCTCCCCGGTCACACCAGAAAGCAGATTTTCTGCTCACTACACCGTGTGCTGGGCTCACCTCTGTCTTTCCCGCAGCTGCACCTGCTGTGCTGGGTCCCTGGCCCGCCCCCCGAGCAAGTGCAGTCCCTGCTCTCCAAGCCGGGGCTTCTCGGGCCTCAGCTGCACCAGAACCGCCTGGAGGGCTGACCCCACCTTCAGGCTGCTGGCCTCTGAGGCCGGGCGTCATCCAAATCTGTGTTTCTATCACGGTCCCCGAGATGCTGCGCTGCTGACTGGGAACCCCACGTTGAGAACCACTGCTCCGAGCCAGGGACTCTCACTGCTGCACACAGATTCATCCAGGGATTAAAACACCTCGGTCCAACCTGCCTCCTCATCCCTATTAAATCAGGTCTCCGTGGGCAGGGCTGGCAGTTCTGGGGGTTCCAGTGTGTGGCCAGACTCGACCCTTGCAACTCCAACATGGTCTGTGTCAGGAGCATGGGGGCCAACTGCGGACCCATCAAGAATGAGGATCTGGGCCCCAGGCCCAGTCAGGCCACCCGGTGAAGTGCGTGCAGGTCAGGACGCCCTAATGAACACCCAGTAGCCTCATCCTGAGGGAGGTGAGTGAGGGCTCCGCCTGCGTCTCTCCCGTTCCTTGACTCCACCCAATGCTTAGAAAGTCATGAATTTCTTTACATATTTTTGAGGCACCTGCATCAAACCCAACACCTGCAGCCTGGGGTGGGATGTAAGTTCTGGAAGTTTCCATTTCTCCTCATTTCCCTCGCAACAAAACACCATGTCCTGTGGCATTTATACAAAGCGGGATGTCTCCTGTTTTAGGCAATCTGCACAAACCCCAGATGCCCAGGAAGGCCCTGGGCCACCTGGCTGAGGAAGGCCCATGGGCGAGCACTGCAGTGCGGCCCCTTCATGGATCCGGGCATCTACCCTTACAGGGTGCTGCCCTAACACCCCGGTTCAGCATTAGCCTGTGGCAGGAGGTGGAGCCGTGCAGGGGGCCTGTGGCCTTAGTTCACCGTGACCCGGAGAGCTGCCAGAACGCCCTCTGTACTGTGCCCCTCTGTACTCTGCTGTGACACTTGTCTCCAGAGGCTGCAGACGGCCCTGTCCCAGGATGGTCGTTACTGTTATAACGAGCCTTACAGAGAAAAGACACCAAGATACAACCAGAGGGCAGCATCACAGACCTGCTCTGCCTTTTTTGCTATCCTGGAAAAAGAACAGATTCTATTTCTCTGCTTATTTTTGTTTCTAAAATACAAGCAAATATCTCTAAGACCCACCTAACAAACACTCCCAAAGAACCCACAGACAAGATCAGCATGGGAGCTAAACATGACTGGTGGAAAATCAACACTTCAGTTTCAAGGGCAACCGAGAACCCTAACCCTATCCCTGAGCTGCAGGGGTGCGTGGCTCCAGGACCTCCAGCTTTACCCTTCGGGGTCCGATGTGGAATCCTATCGCTAGGTCTGGCCTTTTGTGCAGACTGGGCAGAGGAAAGGATTCCTTGGATTTCATGCGCCCCAAGGCGGAATCAGATGTATCTGTTTACGAAACTTTCCCACAATACTCACTAGTACCAGGGACTAAATGTCTTTCAAATATTAACTTAGTTAATCTTCATGCCTTAGTGACAATTACTGTTATTTCCACTTTACAGATGAGGAAACTGAGGCACAGAGCAGTGAAGGCACACCCCCAAGGCCTCCAGCTGGTACGTAAACCCAGCACCAAGCCTTTGACCACCAGACAGGCTGCCTGGTTGGCTTCTAGTCCATTCCTGTTGTTGAAGGATGGAAGGGAAGGAGACAGCTGAGGGGGGCCACCCCCCGCCAGGAGTCAGATCACCTGCCCAGGGCCACACAGCTCTGGGCGGCTGAGACTCCAAACCTGGCCTATGTGAAGTCGAGGCTCTAAGGGGCTGGACCAACCACTCCAAGCCAGTGCCTGCTTTATAATAAACATGTGGTCTTTATTATTTTTTTAAATAAATTCTTGATAGAAATTTATAGAATCTTTTAAAGTTTTTTTTATAGTCTTCAGGTCCTCATTAATGAGCCGCATGATTGTGGGTGAGTTACTTCTGTTCTCTTCCCACAGAATGGAGATGCTGATAACCGTCTTCATGTAATCACTGAGCCAATAAACGTGAATCATTATTAAGCACAGAGCCTGGCGCTAGGTGCCAGCATGGACCATGTGGTCGTGGGGAAGATTAAACATAAAATACAAGGAGAACAGGTCAGATTACAAAACAGGAAAGTGGGCGAAATGCTTACGTGAGCAAACTCCCTAGAGGTTGTCCACGCTGAAAGGAAAGAAGGGGCTTGCCTTGAATGATCACCATGGCAACACCCTCTCGGAGAAGACACTGCTGAACTAGCCACAAGCACAGTCCTGCACCCCAAGGAGGAGAACTCGGGACTCTGCTGGGTGCGCAGACCCAGGACCCTAGTGTCTCTGCCCCCGCCCCCCACATGCCCGTCCTCCCTTACTCTCGGTTTCCAGGCAGCTCTGCGCTCGGACCCACACACATACTCACTTATACTGTGACTGGTCGTTGCCGCCGATGTCTGGGGATGTCAGCTTCTGGAGTAAGATTCGTATGATACTAACAAAAAGGACAAAATTGACCTGCATAAATAGAGACAACATGTTGTGTGTGATTTCCCCTGCAAGGGAGGCGGGTGTGGCTGGGATGTCTCAGCCCCCCTGGGCAGTCCCTCGCCAGGGACAGAGCTGCAGGCCCCTGTCACAGAAGCTCAAAGTTCCAGTGGCCTTGTGTCTCAACTGCCTCACGTGTCTCATAAGTGAGTTTGAGGCGTGAGATGGAAAAGGGAAACGCAGTTGAACCCTCATACTGTAACTTGGTGACTCTGGCTCCCTGCAGATCTCTGTCCCCCCCAGGAGAACGTGCCTCTCTCCCTGTGCCCCCTCCCTCACTGCGACTGGGGCTGCGGGAAGGGGCTGGGCTGCTCGCCTGTGCTTCTCCCAGGAGACCAAACAGAACAAGGCTATTTATATCTAATCCAGGAAAGGGGCTCCCTGTCTGCGCAGGTGTGTAGCCCAAGGGAGAACTCGCGTTTGGCACAGGAATTACTTACTATAATAGATACTAAAATTGGTGTTCGTATAAGCCACCAGGGAACACTGTGGTCATTGGTATCCCAGCAACTATTGAAAAGAGGGAAGGAAAATCACGTCACCTCTGATTCATCCACAGACCAAGCTTGAGGATGCACACACTGCCTGTGGCCTCGCCCCTGACGTGGGGCCGCAGGACACCTCCCACCACGTGAGCCGGCGCCTGGCCTGTGACAAGGTCCCTCCCGATCGCCACGTGTGCCACCATGGGAGCAGAGGTGCTCTGTCGTTACCGATCTTGATGCCATCCATCCCACGTGAGCGGCTTTGTGTCACTTCCCAGAAAGCGGGAGAAGGGGAGGAGTAAACCCCACGCAAGTCCCTGACCTTGGAAGTTGGTGTAGCTCATGCTCACCCCAGCCAACATCAGAAAAGAAAAGTTTTCTTCCGAAAATTAATTTCCTCTCACCTCTCAAATGTTTTGTATTTGGATCTTTTCTCAGCTTATTTATTTTTAAGAGACGGGGGGCGGGGGGGAGAGAGAAAGAGAGAGGAATGAGCAGGGGAATGACAGAGACAGAGGGAGACACAGAACCCGAAGCAGGCTCCAGGCTCTGAGCTGTCAGCACAGAGCCCACCACAGGGCTCAGACACATGAACTGTGAGATCATGACCTGAGCTGAAGTCGGACGCTCAACTCAAGCCACCCAGGAGCCCCTGAAATTGTCTTTTGAATGAAGATTTTAAATGTCTTCAGAGCAACTGAGGCAGGCGCAGCTAGGAACATCTGTCCAGGAATGTGTCTCCATTCTCTGCTTACAGTGGAAGGGCCATCTCCGGGAGGAGGCTGGGGAGGGGGCTGGCAAGTGCCTCCATTATTCCCTCTGTACCCACACCCCCCACGGCGGGGTTCTGCAGCCCCTCCACCAATGGCAGAGACCAGCCCTTCCTCTGAATCTTAGCTGGTTTTGGCAAGAGGGTGTGGAGCTCTTGGAACCTGCAGGATAGAAAGGAGCCTACCAGCTGGTGTTGCCTCAGACTTGCCAACTCTCGGCCAAGCCAGCAGATGCCCATGGAGTTTGAGCAAGCTGGGCTGAGGCCGTCGTGTGAACCATGAGCATATAAACCACTGAGTTTCAGGGTCGTTTGTTACCAGTAGTAGATAACAGCTAGACCCTGAGAGCCCTTTATGAGGCACAGCACTCAGGCTGGGAACTGTTGGTGCCTGGGTCTGGGGCCGTGATCCAGCTCACTGTGTACGTAAGACAGAAGGGCTCTGGGCCCTGCTCACGCTGCATTCCAGAGGGCTGTACTCTCACTGGCCGTTTCAACCTGGTCTTCAAGGGGCACCTGTCCGTAGTGGGCTCCAGGCAAACAATGCCCGCGTTTTGCTTGGTTCCCTTTGGTGAACCCCGCTTCTCCCGCCTCAGCTTCATCCCTCTCCCAGCTGCGGGCCCCTCTCTGCCTGCTTTATCCCGATCCCAGCTTCACACAGGGCTTGATTCAATTCCCATCCCTCACATGCCTCTTCTCCAAATACTCCCACCCCAACACGTCCTCCCTCGTGAAGGTCAAGGTCTTTCCCTGTGCAGGGTGTTCAAATGCTGGCCATGTTACTCTTGGAGTGGCTGCAGCTGCAAATGTAAACCTGCTTCCAACCAGATAATAAGCTTCTTTCTAGTTTCCAAAAACGTAGCGATGCCAGCGAGTTCCCTTTGCTATGAACGCAGCACTCACCCTGTGTCTTCTAAGGAGAGCCTGGCCGCAGTCCACGCACCTATGCAGACGGTGGGGATGCCTGCAGGAAGACAGCGGGTTACCCCAGCCCCTCGCTAGTTAGCAAAAGCGCGCCCTCCTTCACCAGAGTTGGCAAGGACAGGGGCTTTCTGATGGAAAGACCGAGTGGAAACGCTTCAGAAGCACATAGCAGTTTATGCTCACACCTTACAAAGCAGTGAAGATAAACGTGTGTTTGAAAGTTGAGGCTTCACGGGCCTGAAATGCGTCCTGGTGCATCGTGAGCATGGTTACTGTGGGCGGGAGCGCGGCCGTGACCGTAAGAGGCGAGCCTCACTGAGCACGTGGGAGTCCCGTGGTTTCACAGCCCTCCCAGTCCTGACTGACGGAGGCTCCTGCTACCTGGCATGTCATTGGCACCTGCTGCCAGAGCCCCTTCCTTTCCCGGCTCCTCTTTCTGACTTTCCCACCGCAGGCTACGCCCCAGGAGTGGGAGCTTAGAGCAGTTTCAAACCAGGTTCCTGGTTCTCAGAAATATGGAGGTGTTGTCTATGGAGATCCCTCGTCATCCCAGGAGAGCCTCTCCTGCTGGGGCCTGAAGTGCACTGTACGGGGGCAGGAAAGGGTTTCTGAGCAGAGAGGTCTGCGTTTGTAGCTGAGGGGCCTAGAGGGCTGCAGGGTGGGAGGCAGGGCGTCAGCCACACACAGGGGGGACAGTCCTTACCCCACCCGATGAGGAGATAGGCCACGAAGCGTCGGCCGGGCGAGAAGATGGCCACCAGGAGGGTGTGCAGGTACAGCCCCTCCACCAGCAGCCAGTAGAAGTTCGCCATGATGCAGTACTGGAAGAGCACCAGGCTCAGCTTGCAGCCGACCTGCAAAGTCACGGGCAGAGTGAGAGAACATGGCCTCACTCGGATAAGAGAGCCCACGCGGGCAGAGGTGCCCAGGACGCGGGCATGCGCACGTTCGTGGGAGGAGTCGCGGACACCAGCGCCGGGGCCATGGTGAGGCCCTCGGCATCCACAGCCCTGGGACTTGGAACTCGCCGGAACATGGGCAGAGGGCAGATGTCTGCAGACACCTCTGACAGCAGCGAGCTGTGGGCACACGGCCGTGAGCACACCTGCCCTCACCCCTGCCCCTCCACTGTCTGCGTCCCCACCTCTGCTCACCCACCTGCCCAACTCGTCATCACCAACCACTCAACAGGAGACAGAGAAATAAGGGTCAAAACAAGAGAATCCAGACAGCACTTATGTCCCTAGGCGTTTTGAAAGAGTTTTCTCTGTGAACAACCATGTAGTATATAAAAGAAATATATTTTAATCTCTCAGACCTTCACATAAACATACAGCTATTTTAGCCTCTTGAGCAAATATGAAGCTGAGGCTTTTAGTAAGTTTGTTTAAGTGTGCTGAAAAAGAACAGGACGTCATTTCTCTTCTTCTCTATCTTTGCTGCCTTCCAACAGCAGGTGCGAGGGAGATGCATGCACACTTACACGTACTTATTCGTATGTGTGCACATATTTGATATATACGTGAATATACCTGTACGGGTGTGGGTGTGCCCGTGTCCGCGTGGGTACACGGAGACAGGTGGATAGGTTTGTGTATGTGTATACAGGTGGACACACATATGTGAGTGGATGCATGTGTGAGTATGTAGGTATACTGATTCTATCTGTCTATCTATCTATCTGTCTATCTGTCTATCTATCTGTCTGTCTGTCTGTCTCTGACAGGAGTCCGATAATAGGAGTGTTAACCAGGCTGCCCACTGAAGCTGCCCCTGCGCCCTCTCCAGTACTCCCACACTGGCCTTCTGGATCTCTCTTTCCTAAGCAGGGCAAGGCTCGGTTTATCTTTGTAAGGTGCTGCCCAGAGGGCAGTTGCGGCTGACTGAGGCTGCGTGCCAGACGCCCGCGGCACGTGGAAGCCGCCCACCGGATGTCGGGACCTCAGCACTGGAAGTGGAGAGACGCACGTGAGAACACCACGGGAACAGGACAACTAACTGCAGTGAACTTGTGACCTAACGTCGCTCTCTGGACCAGAACGGTGTGTGTTCCTTGCCCACCGGAGCAAAGCTCTGAAAAGCACTGCACGTCATTGACCTTTCGGAAAGCCAGCGGCCATGTTGGTTACAGTTTAAGTATGTGTGTCCTCCAATCCAGCACCACCCCGGTGACTCCTTCCAGGGAGGGGAGCAGTGGTGCGTGAAGACACGTGCGTGGTGACGTTCACGGTGCCTGTACCTAGTGGGACGGTTAAATCAGGTCACACCCACACGCTAGTCATTGTGCCACCATTCAAACTGAGACGCCAGGTGACCTGGAGAATTGCCATGGTGCCCTGCTGGTTGAGGAAGAAAGATGCAGGAAAGAAGTGTGTAACTTGACTCCATTTTCTTGGTAAAACAGTGAAAACACCACCTCTGCATTTCTTCCCACTTGTTCCTTGACCAGCAGCACAGTGTAAGGACAGGAGGTCTGCGAGTGACAAGCTCTCTGCTGACTTCCCCTTCCTGGTCTGTGGTTTCAAACTGCATCCCTCAGGTCGGAGAGCATGTCAGGGGCACCTCTGGGACCTGCAGCCACCCAGACAGCACAGCGGGCGCACGAACACACACACACACACACACACACACACACACACACACACACACTCTCACACTCACATTCACATACGCAGGCAGATGGGCCAAGGCCCATCCCCTGCTCCCAGAGCCTCCCACCAGTGAGCACCGCTGGCTCCTGCAAGTGTCCTGAGAAACAGACTCCCGGGCCCTGTCGGGGGGAGATGTGCCTGCGTGCGTCCTGGGAGGTGATGTCGGTTTGGTCAAACCCAGCTGAGAACAAAAATGTCCACACAAATGCAACTGTACAGAAAGATGTTTTTCTGTTCTTCGTGCTGAGGGCTGACTGCGTCTCTGACTAACTTACTCAAAACCTTCAATCCTCTGGAAACAGGAAGAAGGAACACCCAGGCCTCCTTTGCTCCTGCCTTCTCTCCTCCTCCTCCTGTCCCCCCACCCTTCTTTCCTCTGTCGGCACACAGCTCGGTGACAGCGTGCTGGAAGGGTGCAGCTGGGGACTGGACAGAAGACTGGACTCACTTCAATCCCCGGACCTGGATCCTCAGGGCTTCTTTAACGGCAGAGTGCGCTGTACCCCTGTGGTTGAGCCCTGACCGCAGCCCCATCGAGCCCAGCCAGCTGCTGGGCTTCCCTCAGCCCTGTGTCCTCTTTCACAAGTGAGCAAAGTCCTTCACTGCACAGGTGATTTCCTCCCAGCAACCAGTGGAAGTGTCTGTTGCTCATAATCTGGGAGATTTGGGGTGAAAATAATGGCATTGCTCATCTCCACCTGTATCAGGATTTTCTAGCCTGGAGCTGCTGCTGATCACTGGGGGCTGTGCCCCTGGGTCGTTCTGCCTCTGCCTGGGGTTTAGTGCTCATGGTCCGTGACCTCCCAGCCATTGGAGGTGCCTGGGACACTGCTCACTCACCTGCCTCTGTCTCACCTGCCCACTAGGACCTGCTCTGAGCCCCAGCCTCTTGGGCAGGCCCCTGCGCTTCTCGGGTCTGACCCCTTGCCTTCACCAGGTCCTCGGAGACCCCTGTGCACTGGCTATGGGACTTCACCACAGGGTCAGCTGGGGACAGAGACCAAGGGGTGGGAGCAAGGAGGGAGGTCCCTGGGGCGGTTTACACAGGCTGCCCTCCCCTCAGTGAGAGGACCCTGCTCCCAGGGACAGCCTTACCCAGGAGGACGGCTGGTCGGGGCAGCGCAGCGTGCCTGAGCTGGAGTACAGAATATCGTCCTTGACCAACACCGAGATGGCTCTCAGGATGAAGGAGAGGAACAGGTTCAGGTGGATGTAGTTCCGGGTACAATGCAGCTTCCTGTGGTGGGGGAGGCAGGGATGAGGTGCAGGGGGAG
>PJEM01016697.1:0-25124 GCA_004023845.1 Helogale parvula | reverse complement strand
GGAGGTCATATTTCATAACCTGCTAAAATTGTTGTTGATATTTAATTACTCATTACAGTGTAAACATTTTCATGTTGTAATTCTGTCCTGCATGGCTCTTCTCTGGAACAGTAATCATTTATCTCTAACAGCCTTCTTTCCTATCTAGGTGTGTACCACCACACCCTCATGGAAGACTCGATGGATGTGGACCTGAATCCCCTGAGTTGGTTGTGAACTTTATAAAGGCTGACAAAGATTATCACTTTACAGTGGATAATGATGGAAGTGAGCACCAATTATCTTTAAGAAAGATCAGTTTGGGGGCTGATGCAAAGGATGGATTGTACATTGTTGAACTAGAGATAAAGAATTATGAAGGCAGTCCACTTAAAGTCACTTTGAAAATTTTTGTACAGCCAGTGGTTTCCCTTGGGGCCTTTGAAATCATACCATCTCTAGTCTTATGGTTGAAATGTGGCTCAGGGCCCATGCATATTAGTGGACAGCACTCAGTAAGCTATGGAGGAAGATGCAGAGTCAGAAAATGAATAGGAAGAGAATGTGAAACTCCTTAATATATCTGGAAAGCACTCTGTCCAAGGAAGTGGTAGCGAATTTCCACATAATAAAAGTAAAACATGCTTCTGATGAAGATTATGACAATAATGATTAATTTGATGATAAAGAAGTTGATGAAAAATCTTTAGTAAAGAAATCTATATGAGATTCCAGTCAAAATCTCTATGGCTATTCCAGCCAAAAATGGAACAAAATCAAACCAGAATGGAAAAGACTCAAAACCATGAACTCCAAGATCAAAAGGTCAAGATATCTTCAAAACACTGGAAAAGACTCTCCAAACACTGAAAGGATCTAGTTCTGTAGAAGACATTAAAGCAAAAATGCAAGCAAGTATAGAAGAAGGTGGTTTTCCAAAGTGGAGGCCAGCTGCATCAATTATGTGAGTTTCTGGATGACTAACCAAGAGGCCATTCAAGATCTCTGGAAGTGAAAGAAGTCTCTTTAAGAAAATAGTTTAAAATGGTTTAAACAGTTTGTTAACATTTTCTGCCTTATTTCATTTCTGTAACAGTTGATACATGGTTGTACTTTTTATAATCAGAGTGAGAACTTTCCTTACTACGTCTGATAAATTTTGCCCAGGTTTCATTGCCAAGAATGTGTTGTCCAAAATCCTTTTTTAGTTTTTAAAGATAGAGCTCTTTTATCCTTTTCTTGGTTTTAATATGTATGAAATGTTATGATAGAACATTGCAGTAGTGGTTGTCAGACAAAAGGAAATGGTAAGGAGACAAAAAATATATAGTGAAATAAACTCAGTATTTTAATAAAGTAAAAAGCAATGTAAACCTTTTCTCTATGTGACTTAATAGTCCTTTCTAAAGTTCAAATATGGCTGTGAGGTGTGTTATATGGTTAAGTTGTATTAAATCATTCACCTATCATTGAATATTTAGCTTATTTACAATTTTTTACTATTAGGAATATAATCAATGTGTGACTGACCATATTTGTATATAAATCTTCTTATACAGCTCTGATTCTGTTCTTAGGATAAAATCCTAAGAATTGAATATATGGATCAGAGAGCTTGATTTTATTTTTAAGGAAGTAATTTATTTATAAATGGACTAAATCTCATCTCAATGATTTCAAAGTAATTTTATACAAAGTTTAGGTCTAAAATAATAATTACAAACACATATTGTAATCAAATTCTTGACAACATTAATGTTTATAATCGTATGAATGTATTAAGGAAAAAATCTATTAACAATTACCATATTACTTCAGAGATAAATTTTATTTATAATTTTAATATCTCATCTGATATTAAAGCCATTGTGAATAGGTCTGCAATAACACACAAATATGTGGTATTCAATTTTTTCTTTGTAAAATGTCTGTGATTATCACTGTTGTCTACAACTGATATTTGCAACCATGACACATGATGGCAATGCTTCAGTGAGTTTTGAAATGTTTTCTATATTGCACCAATGGTCTAGAGTGTACATTTAATAGGAATCTTTCCTAAATAGGTATGCATAAAGCATGCAAATGCCTGAATGTTCAAAGGAAGCAAAACGATCTCTTTTCCAATACTTGAAATATATTCGTGGGTTTTGCTCCAGCAACTTGCAATGTCAGGCATCTGTTACTGTTTGGTGTGGTGTTGAATTTCATGGTTTGTTAATTTTGCAGTTATGTCTACAAAGCTAATAAAGGGAAAATGGGTAAGTCTTTTATACTGCAAAATTTGGACTATCCCCTGGGTAATTTTTCTTCATGAAATTAATTTCACATTTCTCTTTTAAGTGAATGAGATAAGTTTCCTGCTTTTTTAAGTTATCAAAAACTATTATGGGTTACTCAAACTTCAGACCTGCTAAAAATAATAAAACTATGGCTGCACACCATTAATTCTCCAATATTGGTTACAGAGATCCTTTTACTATATAGAGTGCAGGATAATATAAAATTTTATATGAAACATATCTCTATACTTCCCCAGTCCATGTGGATACTGTCTTAACACCCTTGCTGTTATTTTCAAAATAGACAGCATAGTAGTCGATCCCAGGGTAAAAAATAAATTCACTTAATGTTGTAATCATTTCAATAATCTCTCAATAGACACCAAATGAGCATTTGCTAATACCAGGCAGAGGCCCTGGAGTTCCAGGGACTGAAATCCAAAGGTAAAGTTCTCTGTGTTTAAAAACTGTGGCTCTAATAAAAGAGCTATATATATTTTTCAAAAGTCCAATGAACACATAAAGATAATTTTGCATAAGTATATAGAGGTGTGGGGAACAGTGTACATAGGTTGTATAAAACAAACAAATAAAACTAACAATAAAGTAGTCTTACACAGTCTGATAAAGTCTAAAATTAGATCTTGAATTGGGAGCTCCATCAGGAGAAAAAGAAAGTATTATTAGTATTTCAAGTATATAGGTTGCATTCAGAGGACAAGAAACCTAACTTACCCATTATATGAGTTGCACGGACTATAGATCAAGGAAGCCAGAAGTTATCTTTAAAGGACTCCCCTGCAGTGATGAGCCAGGTGGCTTCATAAGAGGTCTTTCACACAGCTGTTTTAAATATCAAGAATTGGAGCGCCTGGGTGGCTAGGTCCGTTAAGTGTCCAACGTCGGCTCAGGTCATGATCTGGCAGTTCATGGGTTGGAGCCCTGCATCGGGTTCTGTGCTAACAGCTCAGAGCCTAGAGCTTGTTTCAGATTCTGTCTCTCTCTCTCTCTGTCTCTCTGCCCCTCTCCTACTCATGCTCTGTCTTTCTCTGTGTCAAAAATAAATAAACTATAAAATATTTTAAAAATTAAATATCAGGAATCTACTGGGAGCTCCCCCTATTACACAGTATCTAAGCAAATGCTTCACAGGGGCCTGCTCAGAGCTGCTTTGAACATGCCCTAGACCTGCAACTGCATCTAGAGAACAATGGTCTCTTCTTTTCCTCCACCTTATAAATATCCTAATAGTTGCTCATTAGCAGACTCTACCCAGGTATCATTCCAAAAAGTGTCTAGGGAATTGTAGGTCCTGAAAGCAGAAGGCACTGATACTAAGTTGATAACTGAAATCCACACAGATATTAATGCGCTTGGATATGGTATTTGTTAGGATCATATTTTCAGTAACATGGCTTTTATTACATATTCTTAGCCAGGTGGTATGAACAATGTAAGATCTTAATAATTGTAAATTAAATTAATTATAATGATAGAGTTGAGATGAAGCAATATTTAGAGACTCTAACTTTAATAAGTTAAAGGGACCCAAATAAATTAAACAAAGGTAATTAATTTTATTATTAATAATTTTATTTGCACTAAACAATGATAAATACTTTCTCATGTTCTCAGAGTCATTGGGATATGTATGAGTGAGTCTTCTTACGAATATACTTTGGATATATCTATTTATCTTCATTTCCGCTGTCCGAGTCCAGACTGCAATTGCTTGTTGTATAGAATACTGAAATTAGCCTCCTATCTGGTCTTCTTGTAATTATGTGCTCCTACCACCCCTTACAAACTTGATGGTGACATATTCAGACATACCAATGACATTCTTAGGGAGGTACACATTTTATTAGAGAAGTTCAGTTCAGCAATTTTTGTAAACTTTCTGCTGACATTGTTTTGTAATTTGCAGTGTTATCTAATTTCTCTGAACTTCTGAATCTATTTTTAAAATAAAGTTACTACCTCAAAGGGTATTAGTAAAGATAAAGCGCTAATTTGCTGCCTGACATATTTGTTCAATACTGTTCTTCAAAAAATATCTGCTTTTGTGTGTTAAAATATGGCTGTAAATAATTGACACTTAACTGATTAAGCCATCCAGGCACCCTACTCCAAACTCATCTTGTATATTCCACACCACAGCCCTAGATAAAGCCATTTATTCAAAGAGTCTTGGTTCATTTTATTGAAGACTGATTTTCTAATTTTAATTTTTTAATGTTGAACAAACCTTGCATCTCTGTTATGAGTCCTTAAATGTGAGGTTTCATTATATATTGCTAGATTTGATGGACTCCTTTTTTTCTTGATAATTATCGATTTGTACTTGTGATAAATATGGGTCTATGGTTTTACTTTTTTATGCTTTCTTTGTCTGAATCTGGTATCAGGATAAGGCTGGCTTCACAAAATAAGTTAAGAAGTATAACCATCTTTCTATTTTCTGGTGAATCTTGTATAGAACTGGTGTTATATCTACATTTAAGCACTTTGTGAAATTCACCAGTAAAAAATCTGGAGCTAGAATTTTTTGGAGAAGAAGGATTTCTTTTTTAAATTTTTTAAATGTTTTGTTTATTTTTGAGAGAGAGAAAGAGAGAGACTATAAGCAAGAAAGGGTCAGAGAGAGAGGGAGACATAGAAACAGAAGACAGGCTTTAGGCTTTGAGCTAGCTGTCAGGACAGAGCCCTACATGGGGCTGGAACCCAGAAACCATGAGATCATGACCTGAGCCAAAGTCGGACACTTAACTGCCTGAGCCTCCCAGGTGTCCTTAGCAAAGATGGATTTTAAATGTGAATTTAATTTCCTTGATAGATATATATAAAATCTGTGTTGTTCAAAAAATTTGCTCATTTAATCTAAGATTAAATCTATGGGCATATAATTATTGTAATATTTCCTTATTATCCTTTTAATGTCTATGGATTCAGGAGTGATGGCTATTTTTTCATTCTTAATATTGGGAATTTGTGTCTTTTTTTCTTATTTAAAGTGGTTAGAGGTTTATCAGTTTTATAAATCCATTGATTCTTTAAAAGAATGAGCTTATTCGCCCTCATTTCTGCATTTTGTACCTAACCTTACACCTAAAGGAGAAAAAGAACAGAAAACAAAGCCTTAAACAGCAGAAAGGGGGAAATAATAAAGATCAGAACTGAAATGAATGATATAAAAGTAAACAAAAATCCCAGTAGAACACATCAGTGAAACTAGGAGGTGGTTCTTTTTTTTTAATGTTTATTTATTTATTTTGATAGAGTGAGAGAGACCACATGCATGTAAGCAAGCAAGGGAGGGGCATGAGAGAGAGAGAGAGAGAGAGAGAGAGTCTCAAGCAGGTTCCATGTTGTCAGTGCAGAAGTAGACATGCAGCTTAATCTCATGAACTATGAGATCATGACCTGAGCTGATATCACGAGTGAGAGGCCTAACAAACTGAGCCACCGAGGTGTCCCTAGGACCTAACTTTCTGAAAGAATTAATGCAATTAATAAACCTCTAGCCAGACATAGCAAAAAGAAAAGAGAAAGGACCAAAATAAACAAAATTTCAACTTAGAGGAGAGATCATGACCAATGCCACAGAACACAAACAATGATAAGAGAATATTATAAAAAAATTACATTCCAACAAATTGGGCAATCTGGAAGAAATGGATAAATTCCTAGAAAAGTATAACCTACTAAAACTGACACAGGAAGAAATAGAAGATTGGAACAGACCCATAACTAGCAAAGAAATAGAATCAGTAATCAAAAAATCTCTTAAGAAACAAAATCTAAGGCCAAGTGGCTTCCCAGGGGAATTATACCAAACATTTAAAAAATAGTTTATACCTATTCTTTTCAAATTGTTCTAAAAAATACAAATGGAAGGAAAATTTGCAAACTCCTTGAGGTTAGCATTACCTTGATTCCCAAACCAGACAAAGACCACACTAAACAGGAGAATTATAGGCCAATATCCCTGATGAATATGGATGCAAAAATTCTCAGCAAGATACTAGCAAATCAAATCCAACAGTATATTAGAGTAATTAGTCACCATGACCAAGTGGGATTTATTCCTGGGCAGCAAGGATGATTCAATACTCACAAATCAAGCAACATGATATTCTACATAAATAAAAGAAAGAATAAAAACCATATCATACTCTCTGTAGATGCTGAAAAAGCATTTGACA
Source organism: Helogale parvula (assembly GCA_004023845.1). Classification (NCBI taxonomy): domain Eukaryota; kingdom Metazoa; phylum Chordata; class Mammalia; order Carnivora; family Herpestidae; genus Helogale; species Helogale parvula. The sequence continues at coordinate 18,658 of PJEM01016697.1, read as the reverse complement.
AAGTACATCACCCATTATTTTTTTTTCTTAAATTTTAGATGTTTTTTTATTGGGGAAGGGCAGAGAGACACACACACAGAATCCAAAGCAGGATCCAGGCCCTGAGCTGTCAGCACAGAGCCTGATGCACGGCTTGAACCCAAGATCTGCGAAGTCATGACCTGAGCCAAAGTTGGATACTTACTGGACTGAGCTACACAGGCACCCCAGTACAGCACCCATTCTTAATAAAAACCCTCAACAAAATAAAGATAGAGGAAACATACCTCAAATCATGAAGGCCACATATGAAAGATGTACAGGTAATATCATCCTCAACAGGTAAGAACTGAGAGTTTTTCCTCTATGGTCAAGAATAAGTTAGGAATGTCCACTCTCACCAGTTTTATTTAACATAGTACTGGAAGTCTTAGGCTCAGCAATCCAACAACACAAAGAAATAAAATGCATCCAAACTGGCAAAGAAGTCAAACTTTCACTTATTGTAGATGAAATGATGCTCTACATACTACAAATGTATGTATACCCAAAATACTACACCAAAATTTTGCTAGAACTGATACACGAATTCAGTAAAGTTGTCGGATACAAAATCATCATACAGAATTGTTGCATTTCTAAGCACCAATAATGAAGCAACAGAAAGAAAAATCAAAGAATCTACCCCATTTATAGCTGCACCAAAAACATAAGATACGTAGGAAATAAAGCTAATCAAAGGGGGGTAAAAGACCTGTACTCTGAAACTAACTAACTAACCAACTAACTATAGAACACTTATGAAAGAAATTGAAGGTGACAAAAAGAGACGGAAAAACATCTGATGGATTGGAAGAACAAATATTGTTAAAATGCTGATACTACCCAAAGCAATATACACATTTAATACAATCCCTATAAAAACACCACCAACATTTGTCACAGAAATAGAAAAAAAATCCTAAAATTTGGATGGAACTGCAAATGACCTCAAATAGCCAAAGCAATCTTGAAAAAGAAAGCAAAGCTGATGGCATCACAGTTTTGGACTTCAAACTAGATTACAAAGCCATACTCATCAAGACAGTATGGTCCCAGCAAAAAAACAGACATATTGATCAATGGCAAAGTATTCAAAACCCAGAAGTGGACTGACAACTCTATGTTCAACTAATTTTTGACAAAGCAGGAAAGAATATTCAATGGAAAAAAAGACAGTCTTTCAACAAATGGTGTAGGGAAAACTGGACAACAACAAACAGATGAATAAAACTGGACCATTTTCTTACATCATACACAAAAATAAATTCAAAATTGATGAAAAGACCTAAATGCGAGACAATAAAGCATAAAATTTCTAAAGGAGAACTCAGGCAGCAATTTCTTTGACCTCAGCCATAACTATGTCTTACTAGACACGTCTCTGGAGGCAAGGGAAACAAAAGCAAAAATGAACTATTGGGATTCATCAAGATAAAAACTTCTGCATAGCAAAGGGATCAATCAACAAAGCTAAAAGACAGCTTATAGAATGGGAGAAGATATTTGCAAATGAGATATCTTATACTTAGTATCAAAATCTGTAAAAAACTTATCAAATTCAACATGTAATAAACAAATAATCCAGTTAAGAAGAATCCATGGGCAGAAAACATAAATAGACATTTTTCCAAAGAAGACATCTAGGTGGCTAACAGACACATGAAAAGATGCTAAGCATCACTCATCATCAGGGAAACAAATCAAAACCACAGTCGTTTAAGCTCTAACTTCGGCTCAGGTCATGATTTCACAGTTCGTGGGTTCGAGCCCTGCATCAGGCTCTGTGCTGAGAGCTAGCTCAGAGCCTGGAGCCTGTCTTCAGATTCTGTCTCACTCTCTCTTTGACCCTCCCCTGCTCACGGTGTCTTTCACTCAAAAATAAATAAAAACATTAAAAATAAAAAAATAAAAACCCAATAAGAAATCACCTCACATCTGTCTGTCAGAATGGCTAAAATTTAAGACACCAGAAACACCAGGTATTGGTGAGGATGTAGAGAAAAAGGTACTTTCTTACTGTGTTAGTGGGAATGCAAATAGGTCCAGTTACTCTGATAAACAGTATGGAGGTTCCTCAGATAGTTAAACATAGAACTACCCTATAGTCAAGCAATAGCACTGCTAAGTATTTACCCAAAGGATACAAAAATACTGATCCAAAGCAGCACCTGACCCCAATGTTCATAGCAGCATTATCAAAAATAGCCAGATTACAGAAAGAGCTCAAAAATCAATCAACTGCTGAATGAATAAAAAAAAATGTGGTATATATAAATTAGACCATGTGGTATATATATATATATATGTGACATATATAAAGGACTATTACTCAGATATCAAAATAATGATATCTTGCTATTTGCTATTATGTGAATGGAGCTAGAGTGTATATATAAGTGAAAGGAGTCTGTTGAAGAAAGACAAATACCATATAATTTCACTCATATGTGGAATTTACGAAAGAAAACAGATGGACATATGAGAAGGAAGGAATAAAAGAGATGAAGCCAAACCATAAGAGACTATCAACTATAGTAAACAAACTGAGGATTGTTGGAGGTGAGGTGGGTGGGGGATGGGTTAAATGGGTGATGGGTATTAAGGGGGCATTTGTAATGAACACTGGGTATTATATGTAAGGATAAATCGCTAAATTCTACCCCTGAAACCAGTATTACACTATATGTTAACTAACTAGAATTAAAATAGAAATTTGAAAGAACGATAATTTTATCCGGGATTTAGTTTATGGTTAAAAGTTTAATAACATGTCCAATTACCCTCATAGATAGTAGAATATGCAGATTTTCAACTTTCTTTCTGTTAGTTTTGGAACATTATAGTTTGGAGAAACTTTACATTTTAACATCATTGACAAACGTTGCCAATAACAAAAAGTGGCTGCCTTTTATTTTATTGATTATAAAAATTGTTTTATTAGTGCTTTCATTCTAGAGTAATATATCTAGGCAGTTTTATTAATATTTTTAAGAAAGTAACTTATGGCTTTCTTGATTTTATATAAATAAATATTTTTCTTTCACTGACTGTTTATTATTTTATTTCTCCCTTATTTTATCCATTTTATTTTATTTATTATATTTATTCATAAAGTGTTTTATTTTCAAACAAAATCACAGATATAGTCTCTATTTCTACATATACACATATATATATAATATATGTATATATTGGATACATATATATGACTGTACATATAACTAATAAACATAAGATATAAAAAGTCTCGGAGAAATGGTACCTTGCCAAAAGCAAACATTTCTACTAATAATTAAATAAACTGGTAGTATATTCAAACACAATTGGCGAGCAGACATTACTATTTAATAAGAACAAAGGAAGATAATGTTATCACATTTCTTGAAAATACCTCTCCTTATTTTCCTTTATGATTTTATATTGCCTTTATTTTTCAAGATTAGTAACGCTTGACCTCCATGTTAATGGCCTCAGAGAATATGTTTAAGAGAATATATGATAAATTTTTATCATTTTAAGAAGCTCATATGTCCAAAGCAATCCACTGTATGATGATATATTAAAGCTCTCTGGTGATACATAAAAAGAATTATGCCATCTGTGATTTAACTTTTCTCTATACTAATGCTAAAATCTAAAAGTAATAACCTTTTGGACTTTTTTAAAGGATAAGCTCCAGATGTTGCAGTAGGTTATGACCATCAGTTATTTGAGATTTTCACTATAATTAACACCTGTGATTCTTCTGTCTTGGTGTACTTTATACCCTCCAGAACACCCCCACAGGGAGCATCACTGATGGTCACTGGATTGATTTACAGAGGACAAAAGTACAATGAGCAGAGGAGGAAAGAAGTACTTTTAAGAAAACAGTGAATATAAAAAAAGGCACATGAAAAGACATTGTTGGGAAAAATATTTCTGTGAACAAACTTTGGATACAGAATTATAAAGAATGTATCTTTACAATAACAGTGTTTTAAACTCTAGATTATCAGCATGAATATCCTAATATTCTCTTACATTTTTTGAGTTTCCCAGTCCACTTTATTTATGCCTTCTCATTCTATTAACTTTTCACAACAGGCAGAAAGGATGTAAGGCTTAGAGGGCCTCACCTGAGGATGCTTAGTCTGTTTAAGTGTCTGACTCTCATTTACCGGTTTATGATCTTATGTTTTGTGGTTTTAAACCTCCCACGATCAGGCTCTCCACTGACAGTGAGGAGTCCACTTGGGATTCTCTCTCTCCCTTTCCCTCTACTCCTTTCCTACTCACACTGTCTCTGTCTCTTTCAAAAAAACATAAATAAGCATAAAAAATTTTAAAAATAAAGAATGTCAGCCTCAGAGAAATATTTTTGCTGAGCAATGATTCATTTGTATACAGTCTATTTACATAGACTTTGAAAATCAATATTTTTACTATATCTATATGTCATTTTAATAATTTTCTTATGAATTAGATTTTCCTATTAATAATTCAAAAAATGGTACCTATGGATCACTGTAAGATACACCTATAGCCCCTCCTCCCAATTTTACATCATGGCACTTTACCTGTCAAACAACAGTAGTGACATCTATACTTTCACCAGTAAAAGTGCATGTGGTGGGGGGAGAGGTGTGTGTATGCATATGTAACATGTAAAAAGATTTATGTACTTAAGTTTCATTAGTGCCTACTTCTCCAGTGGATGACCTCTCCAGGTAGGACTCCTATATTTATTTTTAACACATTTCAAGAATATTTTTGTTTTCTGACACAAAATTGTGACATTCATCTTGCTCTTGTGTCCTTATTTGAGATGTTATGCCAACACTTCACCAAAGCTCTGATTTCCATCAGGATATAAAAGTGGGTTGGTCAGAATTTGGCTGCTATGCATATATTGATAAAATAACTAGAGGAATATCCAGCAACTGTTTCCTTGTGTCACTGATGGAGTGGTCTCACGAATTCTTAGTCATTAAATATTTTGATGGTCTCAATTGATTTATATCTCCTCATGCACACACACACACAACACACACACACACACACACACACACACACACACCCTATAATATTTGGTATTGTGCATTACATACCATTGTAAAAAATGTAATTAAGTTACAACATAAAGGACTCAAACTACTTGATTTAGAGACAAATTACAAAGGTTATATAATCAGGGCAGTTTGGTATTGGCAAAAGAGTGGACATATATGTCAATGGATGAGAGGAGGGAATCCAAAAGTAGACCTCTGCACACCATTGATTTGATACCATGTGCCAAAGTAATTAAATAAAGAAAAGGCAATCTCAACAAATGGAAATGGGAGTGGAACAATTGGGCATCAATGTATAGAAAAATATCTCAAATAAAATTTAACTCAAATTGGAAAATAGATATGATACTAAAATATAAAGTTGTAATAATCCTAAAAGAAAACATATACAAATGTTTTTTGGTTAGGAAATAACAACTATGATTATCTTAATTGATTCATAAAAAATCCTGAAAATAGGAAACTTTATTTTTACCCCAATGAAAGATGTCTATAGGGGCACCTGGATGGCTTAGATGGTTAAGCATCTGACTTCCGCTTAGGTCATGATCTTGCAGTTTGTGAGTTCAAGCCCCACGTCAAGCTTTGTGCTGACAGCTCAGAGCCTGGAGTCTGCTTCAGATTCTATGTTTCCTTCTCTCTCTCTCTCTCTGCCCCTATCCTGCTCATGCTCTGTCTCTCTGTCTCTCTCAAGAATAAATAAACATTAAAAATTTTTAAAAATGATGTGTACAACCCCCCCACCCCCACAGAAGAGTACTTGATAATAAAACATTGAAAATATTTTCATTTTGGTCAAGAATAAACAAGTGTTCCACTATTATCATTTCTACTAAGCATTGTACTGTTTAGGAAGCTATAAAGGATATATGAAATTAGGAATATTAGATACATGGAGGAAAAAATAATTCTGAGGAGTTCTCTATTTGTCCCAAACAATTGTAAAGAACTGCAGTGCCACACAGAATCACTATTTATGATGGAGTGAGATAAAATAGTAATCACTCTGTCATAATGTTTATGAAGATAAAATTAGAGGACCAGCTCTATCATATACATTGATATATTAAAAATGTATAGTATAAAAAAGAAATGGTATTTATAATGCAAAGAGAACAATTAAGTAAAATATCAAGCCCAGAAGAAAATCACTTACATATGCACACATATTATGTAATAGATGAAGTAATAGATCAATCAGGAAACATGAACTTTCAAATAAGTGATGGAACAATGGTTAGCCATGTGAAAAAATAAAATATATAGCCCTACCTCTCTTCATTCAAAATACGTTACATAGATACAATATGACTAAATATTAAAAAATAAAAACTTAAAGGACAGGATAATATCCTTATGATATTGGTGTATGAAATAATTTTTAAAATAAAATCCAAAAGTGTAAAATTAGGGGTAAGTAAGTGGCTCAGTTAATCGTCCAACTCTTGGTCTCGGCTCAGGTCATGATCTCGTGGTTTGTGAGTTTGTGTCTCATGTTGGTCTCTGTGCCGACAGTGTGAAGCCTGCTTGGGATTATCTGTCTCCTTCTCTCTCTTCCCCTCCCCTGCTCTCTCTCTAAGTCTTTCTTTCTCAAAATAAATAAATAGACATTTTTTATAAATAATAATGGAAAATACTGATTATTTTGACAATATTAATTATGAAATTTGTTTCATCAAAATGCAAGTTGAAATGGCAAAAAATTTTTGTGATACAAATTACCAAGAAATGATTAATGTCTATAGTCTAAGGCAATACAAAAGACATTAATCAAGAAAAATATGATGTAATAGAAAATGAACCAATGAAGCACACAGAATTTTTTTTTAAATAAGCAAACTGCCATTAAGTATTTGAGAAGAGAAATGCAAAATAAAGTCAAAATATAACAAAATTTTATAAACAAGTGGCAGGCAAAAGCCAGATAATTCTAAATGATTGTAAGAATGAAAGCAAGTGTACTCTCTTTTCCTGTGGCCCTAAGTGTAAATGGATATATTCATTTTACAAAATGATTTGTCATTCCCTAGTATGTTTAAACATTTACTTTCCAGGGGCGCCTGGGTGGCTCAGTTGGTTAGGCCTCCGACTTTGGCTCAGGTCAGATCTCACGTTTGTGGGCTCGAGCCCTGCGTCAGGCTCTGTGCTGACAGCTCAGAGCCTGGAGCCTGCTTCCGGTTCTGTGTCTCCTTCTTTCTCTGGCCCTCCCCCTCTCATGCTCTGTCTCTCTCTGTATCAAAAATAAATAAAACATTTAAAAAAAATTAAAAGAAAAACAAAAAAACCCAAAAAAACAAAAAAAAATTTACTTTCCCTAAAAGCTGTAGTGACACATGGACATAGAAGACATGTACAAAAGGATTACTATCACCATCGTGTTAAATAACAAATCTGGAAATGAGAAATGCCAATAGTAGACTGGAAGAATAATCTGTGGTATCTATAGGAGAGAGTAGTCTACAGTAGTGAAAAAAAATAGACTACAGCCATCAATCTGAAAACAAAACAAATGTAAGCCAAAAATATGTGAATTATATTTCATTTATATGAACTTCAGAAAGAGGTAAAATAAACAATATACTTGGGGAAGAATACACACACAAACACAAATTTAGTTACAAAATGTAAAATTAGGTAATTGAGATATACAGGCAAAGAATTCCAGAGGTTAAAAAATAAGAATTTTCTTGGTTAAAAAATGTGTTGCATTACTTCCAACTTTTATTTTTAATTTTAAAATAAAATTACTTATTGAGGTTATTATATCTAAATAAGGGAGAAAGTTATTTAGTCTCTTATCCTTTACTACTTGAGCTGCTAAACGAGATTCTAAAGAGGTACAAAAGTATTTAGCTAACTACTAAGAGATAGCAGTTAGATGGAAAGTAGAACATGTTTAACATTTCCTGCTCCTTATCTGTGGTTGATTCCCAGCTCTACAGATCAATGAATTCTGCTTTTAAAATGAAAAAAATAATCCTCACTGAAAGGCAGGGTAAATTATTCTTGAAACCCAAAACCAACCATAATAATAATATAATAGCAGCAATAGCAGCAACAAATCAACTAAAAATTTTTTTAAAAGTGTGAAATACAAAAAGAAATTACCACCATAGGGAAAAATTATGATAGAATAAAATATAAATTACTAATTAAGCATATTTAATTGATAAGAAAATCCTGGCATAATTAAAGTCCATTTCTTCTCCAGTTAAATTAATTCTCTAATTATAATAATCATATTAGTGTGTATGCATTTTTACTGATTGAGTCATAACCCCGTCTTATCCCAGGGAGGAATGTGGGAAATTGTAAATGCACACAAACAGCTGAGAAGAAGATGCAGAAGATTCTGAGCAGAAAACACGTCAACCAACCACATGCACAATTCAGGGACTCATGGAGATAAAGCTCATAATTTTAACAATGAGATTTTCCTTTTTCTAGTTAAATAATGCTCATCATTCATTTGTAGGAAACTTCCTCTCATTAACACTTAAATCTTTAAAGTTGCCATCTTTTAATGCTAGATTTTGTGAACGAATTTAGATTTTTTCAAAGTTAGGGTTTATCTAAGAAAAACATATTTTGCCTTTAAGGCAGAAAATAATAAATTCACAGTTAAACAGATTCTTTCAGAATCAAGGAAAATTTTGTTTTTGGCAATTAGTCCAAGTACCATGTGAGAGCATTTTAAAAAATACTCCTTTATGTTCTTTTCTTTATCAGTTAACTGCATCAAAAAGGTCAATGGAACATTTCTTTCTCTAATACACTTTCCATTTTATTGCCCTTGATATTTTGATCCAAGATTGGCAGATGTGAGACCCTGAGGCAAAGCCATTGACTTGGAGAATCCAACAGAGCTTAAGACTCATATATTCTATTTTTGGAATGTTAAACTTCCCATCTGGGGCATTTAGTTTGGTGACTGGCCTGTGACACAGAGTTTACCCTAGCATAACAAAAAAGGGGATTTTCTCCTCAATGTCCACCAGGAAATTCTAATTCTTCCTCTATCTTGTCCTCTCTCTTGGCTTGATTTTTTTGCTTATTCTCATCACTGGTTACTTGCTGTAGTTCCTTTCTAGCAGTCACTAGTACCCTCTTTTTTTTTCTTTGTCTTAGATGATATCTATTCATTTTATTATTTTCCTAGCTCATTTTCAGTGATAATTTCTCAAATAGCTGTAACTGGATCTTAATGGGCTGTCTGGCCCCACGCCAGGAGTATGTTCTTTGTCTAAATACATTAAAACTTTGTTTTGTGAGCATAATTCATTCAGGAAACATGCTTGTAATCCAAAGCACTTGTACATCAAAATGAATTCCAAGAACCATTGGCTCAGTTGTGATCATGTGACACTAGGCATCACGTACTACACGTATTACAAGACATCACTCATTTACCCAGTTAAAGTGTATTAGAAATGTTTGTTCATCTTGCAGAACACTCACAGAACAAGTTACTAGCAACCCAGAGTTTTGCTGTATACACAAACTAGTTACTCTTTCAGAAAACTCCCACACAACTTCATTCCCAGTCTCCTTAATTGCCTGTTATATATATTTTTTCAGCAGAGGAAGTAAATTCTTTATCTTTTCTAGCTTTCTCCTGTTTATACTCCTTAGTATCTTCTTATCTTTCCCAGTATATTTTAATTCTTCCAATAAACAGGCAATAAACAAGGCTGATCCTCTTAAAAATCTAAGGCCACTAACCTTGTTCTCTGGTCTTGTAGTATTTTATTTTTAGGAAACAACAGCAGGACATGCAGCCACAGGACTGGCTGAGGTTGAGACCATGATGCAATTATGAAAAGTTAAGAGCTATCTGTCTCGCCAGATTTTTCAAGCCTTATATAAAATATTTTCAAATATTATTTACTAGAATCCTGAATAATTGTTAAATTTTGAGCATGTTCAGTTTCAGATGGGTAATGTTTGGCATGGCAACTTTATGATTCATGCTTATGTTATGTTTTGTTTTACCCCAAGCCAGAGATGATCCTTGCTTATTGCTTCTTAGACATTTATACAACAAATGTTTATTATTGAGCTCATTCAGGTGTAAGGCACCATAGATGATATTAATTTGCATTAGATTAATATCCACTTATAGTGGACTCCATATTCAAAGATCATGCAGTCTAAGAAAGATTGGATTGGTGCATTCTTATCATAGAAAGTAAAATAAAAGAGTTGCAAGCATAGTGTTGTGGATTTCAGGTCAGCAAGGAATTCCTGTTAGTGTCACTAATAATAAAATCTCACTTCTTAGTTTTCTTGATAGAAATCACTAATCTGTCCATAAGCTGTCTAAAGTACAATACTCAGTATAATTTTGCTTTTCAGAATTTAAAAAAAAGAGGTTACAATTTCTGATATAAATGGTATCAGTTTCATATGAACTTTATCTGGACTATTTCAGCTCTCCCTTAAAATAATGATATCCATGGGGGTGTCGGGGGGCTCAGTAAGTTAAGCATTCAACAGCTAAGGTCATGATCTCATGGTTTGTGAGTTCAAGCCCTGCATCAGGCTCTGAGCTAATAGCCTAGAGTCTGCTTCAGATTCTGTGCCTCCCTCTCTCTCTGCCTCTTCCCTGCTCACACTCTGTCTCTTTGTCTGTCTCTGTCTCTCTGTCTCTCTCTCTCTCAAAAATAAGTAAATATTATAAAAATTTTTTAAATGACATAAAACTACTTCTAAATAAGAATGTATGAGCCAAGCAACCTCGGTTCATTATAAGAATGCACTTGTACATGTGTATCTAGTATAGTTTTGTTCCCTGCATTTGTTTGTTTATCTCTTTTATTTTTTGAAGAGAGTGTAAGAGAATCAATATAGTCCACGGGCAAAAATGTGGAACAAAGGCAAAGATTTAAAAAAAAAAAAGATACTGCCATCATTTCATGATCTGTAAGTTAAACATCTCCCTAGAATTTATCTCAAGTTTTCTCCTGTTAAGAATTTCAAAAAGTCTTTGTATGTTTCTTAACATTATTGTAACCTTGGCAGCTATTAAATGAGCTGGTTGCAGACAGGTGCTGTTATCCTTACTGTAGGAAATACAATGTGGAATATTATCCTAAACTCTTTTTCCCTACTGGGTGAAAAATTACTCAGATAATGTGAATCTGTATGCAGCATTTTTATCTTTTATCTAGAGTTCCTAAGGCTCCTTTACCCGGGTGAGGAAGGGGACAAATGCCAACCAAACATACATGAGTTTCAAAAGAGCTATCACAGTTGTTGTTCATAAAGAAAATCTAGACAATCATCAAGGTCAAAGAAATGAATACACAGAGAGAAATTTCTCCATGGCAGGAGATAATTTCTAGGCATGGCATGCTAAGGCTGTAGAAAAAAAGATGATGACTAGAAAGCATATAGATATTGTCCTTGGTGTCAAAGATATCTGCAGGCCTCTAAAGCATTAATAAAAAAGATGAGCCCAAGATCAAATCATGTGTACAAATGCTTTCATTGTCTAAGAGGACCCAAGTTAGCAGTTCAATAAGATAAAGAAGATTTGCTTGGTCAAATAAAATAGAGAGTAATCAAAGTTGGTGAGATTAATTAAAAGCATGTTCATGGTTAGCCATAGATATTAGAAGCAAAAACCAGCAAATGGTTTTTAGAAATCATTTAGAAACCCAAACCGCAATTGTCTAATGTGCCTGCCTTACTAGGATATAAGAGGGTGAATGGATGGGAAGCTGATAGAGTAAAAGAAGAATATAAAAGATAAAATGTATATATATATGGTAACAAGGCTGAGACACCCCTGTCTCAGGGACTAATCTGAGACTGAGACTTAGACTCAGACTTGTAGACAAAACAAGGAGTATATCTGACCCAATTTTCAAAATGTGATGTTTTTGATCTGCAGGGTTTTGGCCAGGCAATTAGCCTCCTGCAGTGAACTAGCCAGAGAGTGTGGAACTTAGAGAAGTTAAAAGGCTTCAGTGATTCATTATACTGAATTGCAGACACTAAGAGGTGGTACTGAACTAAAAGTTTAGGCTGAAAGCTCAGCCTCAGTTAGGTGGCACAGTAGTGCAAATTACACACACTAAAAATATCTTTCTACATTGCTAAATTATTTTCATCAATAAAGGTCTCCTAATCCAAACACTTGGAGAGGGAGGTGATTTTTCTTTTGAGAAATAAACAAATTATGCATTGTTAGAAGACATAGGTTCCTAACCTAAGAGTTGATAGTATTCTAAATAAAATTACTAACATATCTAAAACAGAGTATCCATCACAAGCAAGGCTGGCACAGAAGATAAGGGAGGGTTAGAAAAGAAAAAAAAAAAGATTGAAAAGACAAGAAAAAAAAAAAGTCATGCTCCTTTAAGCCCTGACTAAAAGAAAAGGTGCTCTAAATTTGAGCCCCTTTCAACAGCTCTACATCCTCTCTAGAATCAGCAAATATAATAAACTTTGTTTTATTGTGCCTCTTCTGGGGCCTTTTTGTGGCTGCACCTGACTGACCATCACTTACAAAATACAGAAAACATTCCTTTGCCTCCAAGTTCACTAAGAAATCTTCTGATTAGAACTAGATTTCCTATGTAAATATGCCCAAAGGAGAAAATAAACAAATCGGTAACATGAAAATAAGCTCAATTACCATGTTTAACTGTATAAAATCCATAGTCATTATTAATTTTTATGAGTCTCTTTAAGTTTTGTTAATGTAGTGAGTACTCCATAATACTTTAATAATCTCTTCACATAATAATAGCAGAAATCCTGAGACTATGTAGGTGAGGCCCAGCTCCTGGACTCAAATAACCCAATTTAGCACTCAAGTAATGTCACTGGGTTGAGCTAGACCAGTGGGCAGCCAGCTTTCTGGAGGCAATGCTTTCTTTTCTTAGTTAGGCATCATCTTCAAATTAAACTGTAATTCTAAAACCTAGCACAACAAAATTTGACTAGGCAAAATGTCATGCAATAAGCTTTTGTAAAAAGACCTAAATCCAAGTAAAAAAAATTAAGATACCAAAAATTCACAGAAAAGATGAATTAGTCCTGGAACTGGAGTCAAGGACTCAATGTAGCTAGTCTATATTTGTCTAATTCTATTAGTCCTTCTCTCTCTTTTTTTTTAATGTACAGTATGCTTTAATTGGCACCAATAGAATTATTTAATTGCCACTTCTGGAATTATTTCAAATGATAGTTGAAGAAAAATAATAAATTTTTTTTATTTTTAAATAATAATAACCTTAAAGTATAAGCTGTATGCATAAATATACCAGGAAGAGTCTACAAAAGGTGTTAAGAAGGAAGAACCATAAACCTCTTAAGAAGTCCCTTTAGGGGCACCTGGGTGGTTCAGTTGGTTAAGCGTCCAACTTTGGCTCAGGTCATGATCTCACAGTCCATGGGTTTGAGCCCTGTGTCAGGCTCTGTGCTGACAGCTTAGAGCTTGGAGCCTGCTTTGGATTCTGTGTCTCCCTGTCTCTCTGCCTCTCCCCTGCTCATATTCTGTCTCTCTCTGTGTGTCTCACAAAAATAAATAAAATGTTAAAAAATTATAAAAAAATAAAAAATGAAGCCCCTTGAACGACTACAGGAGTCATTTAAGCTCTTTGAGATTTACCAATATACCTATAAAATAACATGTGACTTTAACTTCTTAAAAGTCCTAGATTAAATTGTCATGTAAATTCCTTTTAACTACATGAAGAAACTTTATGAAGGCATAGTGGAAATCCAAGTTCATAGGTGGGAAGGTTTAGGACAATAAAACATTTCCAGCATATGTCAGTCTATCCCTAAAGCAATGATTTAATAAAAACGTTTTAGGCTCCAAATTGTTTAATTGACTTAGTTTTCTACTTCAATCTGTATTGGGTAAACCTGGCTAAATTACAGAGCCCTTAAATCCTTCTACCCTTGGAGGAAATAATGATTATTTTGGAAGAATACAGTTACATTTAGAGATATTATCACTTTCAAATATTAATCCACCCACATTTTGGAAACATTTTTGTTAATATTGTCATTAAGCACAAGAAATATATAAACCCAAGATTTCCTCACAAAAATAATAATGAGTACAAAACCAAAAAAGAGAAAATAAAAGTGAGGTAAATAAAACCTGGACAAGCACTGAATCAAGGTACATCACAGTTCAAAAAGGAAGTTAATGCCACAAACTAATAATAATGATGATGATGATAATGACGATGTAATAAATACAATAAAATCAGTACTTCTAGATTGATAACAAAGGGTCAAGGTTTTAGAGTTTGGAGTAATAACAATTAATAAAAGTTACACTGGAAGGGAAAATATGAAAGAAACAGGTAGCAAAGAATAAGAAAAAAGTAAATAAGAGTATAATAGATCAGCAGCTAGAAGATGCACAGTATCAAAGGACTAGGACTGAAAACTGGCTTGTAACTGAGACAAGGTGTTTGAGAGGAAGTTAAGTAAGAAATCAGATGACCTTGATAGTTTGTGTTTCATCTAGGAAAAGGTGCCTTTAATATCCTTAATAATTCTAAGGACCCGTAGGATACAGAAGTTGACCTCAATTTCACTTAACTGGTATCTGGACAGACACAGACATATGTGTAAACATGAGGTGTGATGTATCTTTAATTTTCACAAATACTTGAAAAAAGTGTTTAACAATTTATACAAGGTTAAAATAGTAGATGCTTTCTAATATTTTTTAATAGACACATATTCGGCATGGATCATTATTTTGATATTTGAGGATGGAAATCTACCCCATAATATTTAAACCTGGTTGTCATTCAGATCATCTGGCATGCATGTCCTTAGGCCCATCTGTTAGGTTGTCACGGTGCCATGCTGAGGAAGTGGCAAGCTAGTTTCAAGTAGACATAAATGCCAACCAAAGATTAATTTAGCAAGAGAGCTTGTTGAGTGCAAAAAGTGACATCTCCTATAAGAGGAAACTCTTGACTAGCAGTGCCAAATTGGGGCCTTGTGCATGTGAGTGCATCTGCTGCCACTTGCAGGCTTAATGCCATACAAAAGATTGACTTTCACTGTGAAAGCTACTTTGGAAAAAAATAGAAGAAAGGTAATTGCATTGTTTATGAAAGATAGACCTAATGGTTGCATATCTAATGAAGCTGCTGAGATGGACACTTCTGAAAAGTTGATGAAATAAATCAATGTACAATATTTCTTTACAGTTTAAAACATTTGATCAAGAATTTAAAGGCACTGGGGCAATTGAGTGGCTTAGTCAGTTAAGCTTCTGACTTTTGATTTCACCTCAGTTCATGATCTCATGGTTCCTGGGAACTAGTCCCACATTAGGCTCTGCACTGAGAGTACGGAGCCCACTTGGGATTCTCTCTCTCCTCTCTCTGCCCCTCCCCCACTTTCTCTCGCTATCTAAATAAACATTAAAAAATGAATAATTTAAAGGCACTATTAGAAAAAATGACAGAGGAAGTCATAGTTATTAATGCTACATTAGAATTGGAAAATGGTTAATTATGAGAGAAGGATACAACCAACAGTATAACTTAGCACATCACCATTTGTGAAGTTTGTGTGATTTGGAAACTGATATAAATCATTTAAGATTCAAAATGAGTAAAGTAAAAGAGTTAGTTTGAAAATTATACCTAAGAAATGTATAAATGCAGTAGACGTCTATTTTATTTTGTAAAATGCAAGAATAGGAAAGTATTTAGAATGAAATTAAATTAACAGAATAAAAATTCAGAATGACATAGACTTTATAAATGTGGCAAAGTTCAGAAAAGTTACCTCTCTAATTTACTGATGATAATATATTGATAGATTCCTTTAGAAACATTTAATGAACAGCTTGAATATGTAAAATTCAGTGATTGTGTTGCCTTCATGGCTGACCAAAAGTAAATTTAAGTTAAAAGATTTTACTTCTGGATAACAAGTTTCCTTAAGTTTATACTTTTGTAAATGCATTAAGATAAGCAATTATTTTTAAACGACAAAATTAAGTCATGACTAAATGGAAAATAGTTAACTACTTTTTTCTTCCTTTTGTTTCTATAAACTGATGCTTTAGAAGTTTGCATTATACATTATCATTCTCTTAAAATTACCTTAACTGTGTCCTTGACTTGAATTCTCAAATTAGGTAACTAGAGAGGTCTATTGGTTCCATATCATCATACTGCTATATTAACAAACATGTATCATGTGACAACTTTCCAGATAAAAGTATGCGTTCTAAGCCTGACCTCAAATTCACAAAACTTTATTTTTTAAGAAAACTGGTCTTCCAGAAATATGATATGCCATAGAAATTGAGGCTATATTGCATAAAATACATGGGCTACTTTAATTATTTTGAGAAATAAAACCAAGAACTCTGATTCCAAATTTCTAAAATCATAAGCAACTTAATAATTATTTAACACTGGAAAGCTTCATCTCATGTCTTTGAAGTTAAGAATCCTATTTCTTTGTGCAATGTCTTTAGAGGTATTTGAGGGTAGAATAACTTCCTTAAGTAATATGGCAATTCACTAGTATATTTGCTGATTAAAATTACCATGCTTCTCTGAAATCAAGGCAACTCTACATAATGAACCAATGTGAAATCACTCTTATCCTGATGTCAGGAGAATTATTTCTACTTCTTAAAACCTTCATGCTGGATTCAAATGGTTTATTTTCTAATTTAGGTTATTAAATCTGATTATCTTATTATATTGAAAAAATAACTGAATCTTTCCATTTCCAGCAATATTAAATACAAATATAGTAACCTTAGACTGTGAGTAACTTGTTCTGTGAGTGTTCTGCAAGACGGCCAAAAATTTCTAATAAATTTTAACTTGACAAATGATTGATGTTTTGCGATACAAGTGGTATGTGATGTCAAATATCACATGATCACAACTGAGCCAATGGTTCTTCTCTCTCTCTCTCTCTCTCTCTCTCTCTCTCTCTCTCTCTCACACACACACACTGTGGGATTATGGGTGATCATCTCTATTCTCAGATCCTCGGTCTTAGGTGGCAGTGTTTTGCAGAAATCAGTGATTTTTTCAGAACATTGGAAGGTGCCCACAACTGGTGTATTTTTTGTTACTTCAAACCACCTATAGACAGTCCTTTGCTTTTCCTTACAAGAGCAAGCTTAGGAATGCTTTGCTTCTTTCTTGATCAGGCTGTCTGCAGATATAGACTCTTTCCTCTTCTGCCTTATTACTAGTTACATTGAATATAGTATATGACAAGAGTTTATTAATACTGTATTGTAGTCAACATCCATGAGTGTATAAAATGGCCTCCATGCAGAAGATTTCATTGAGCCAATAGATAAGAGTGATTCCATTAGTGATAGTGAAAATCATGCTACACAATAACGCTCCTCTGTCTTATCTCCCTCACACCAGCAATGAAGGTTCTCAAAGATAAGTGCAGGTTAATTTGTTTATTTTATTTTGTATTTTCTTTATAATTTTGTATTCTATTATAGTATTGTAATCATTTTTATATTAATATTTTGGGGATATAGGACAAATAATCTGAGTTTCTATTATTTCTTATGAGGAAATTTGGTTTAATATACAAGTGCTTTGGGTTACAAGAATGTTTCCAGAACAAATTAGCTTGCAAACCAAGGTTTTATTGTATTTCAAAAATATCAAAGATTAAGTATTCTAAATAAGCTAAATTTTGCATTTTTCAGAGTTAAACCATGATGTATTCACATTATTTTCCTCCAAAACATACATATGAAGATACTGAGAACCTTGGAAGTTTTATAGTTTATTCAGGGTCATATAGCTGATAAGTAGAAGAGGTAGGATTCAAATCTAAGCAATCTGGCTCCATACTAATCAACTAAATTAAACTTTAAATTATGTGCTGAAAAACCACTACAAACACATTGAATAAAGTAGGAGAATCATGGTTTTGAATGTTTTACTGTGTTGGAAAGAATGCATAAGGAAATCAGAGCCCCAAAGCAGCACTAAACCAGAAATACAGGGAAAGGAACTTTCAAAGATTCTGGCAGCAGCTGTGGAGGCAACTTCTGGTGACCATCCTAGACCATTGTTTTCACTGGGAGCTAAAGACAAAGCCTAGGGCCAAAACAAGGGTTGAGCTTCATTCTAAGGTTCCCAAAGGGTAATTCAGTTTGGTGTGTAAATCCACCACCACCAGCTTGTGTGAGCACACACTCATCCCTACTTTGCAGACAGGTACCTGTCTCAGACTGGGATCTAGGTAAAGATGAAAAATAAGTCTCTCTTTACAATTTCTAAGAAAAAGCCTACTTTTATAAGGATTTCAGACCAGAATACATAATACCTTATGGTTCTAAAATAAATAACTGATGATTAATAAGTTGGTAATAGATTTTTAGTTCCCCTCTAGAATGTGGCAGAAGCAAAACCACATCCTTTCTGAAGAATTATAGCTTCTAAGTGGGGCTCAAAAAACAAACATGCAGTGTAAAAGCTGCAAGTAATGTGAGCTCATGCTAAAATATACAGTTCATGAGAAAACAAGCCACTATTTACAGCTGAAAAAAAACTATGAATCTAGAATTATATTTGCCAAGACTACACTCA
>PJEM01016696.1:0-24835 GCA_004023845.1 Helogale parvula | reverse complement strand
TTTGGGCATCATATGATTTCTAATTTCATTACACTGTACCCAGAGAACATGTACTCAAGACTCTAATCTTTCTAGTTTTATTGAGACTGACATTTTTGCCCAATGTTTGACCTATCTTGGTAAATGTTCCCTGTGCACTCGAAAAGAATATGTATTCTACTGTTGTTGGATGAAATGTTTTATAAACTTCAAGTAAGGTAATGTTTGTTGATGATGTGATTTAGATCTGCGGTATACAGGCTGACTTTCTGTCTAGTTCATCTACCAATTAGTAAGAGAAGTGTGTTAAAATCTCAAACTCAAGCTATTGATTTATCTGCTTCTTCCTTTAATTCTGTCACTTTTTGCTTCTTATATTTTAAGGCTCTGTTATTAGGTACATATGTGTTTAGGACTGTTACATCTTTCTGGGAAACTGACCCTTTTATCTTATTGAAACACCTCCCTTTATCTTCGCCGTCCTCCTGCATTAAAGTGCACTTCTCTAGCATGAATATAAACTGCGTCATCTCCTTGTGCTCGCTCTTCCCGTGATAATTCCTCCCATTGGTTCACTTTCAGCTCGTCTGTGTCTTTATATTTAAAGTGCATCTCTTGCTTTCTGACAACCTTGCCTTCTAACTGGAGTATTTAGTTCATTTAAAATTTAATATAATTTTATTTGAGTTTAATTCTATCATCTTGTTATTTGTTAAATATTTCTCCCGTGATTTTTTTCAGTTCTTCCATTCCTCTTTTCCTTATTTTGAGGAGACATATTAATTGAATAATATTCAATTATAAAATTCAATAATTAAATATTAATTGAATATTTTTGGTATTCCTTTTTGTCCTCTATTGGCTTTTTAGGTATACTTTTTTCTATTTTTTAAAATTTATTTCTTTATTTAGAGAGAGACAGTGTGAGCAGGGGAGGGTGAGAGAGAGAGGGAAAGAGAGAATCCCAAGAAGGCTCTGTGCTGTCAGCATGGACCTTGACACAGGGCTCAAATCCACAAACTGTAAGCTCATGACCTGGGCCTAAGTAAGAGTCAGACCCAGGCCCCTACTTCTTTGTATTTTTATTCAGTGGTTCCTCGAAGAATTTTAATATGAGATGTTAACTTATCACAGAGTACCTAGTGCTGATATTATACCCCTCCACATAAAATGTCAGAGCCTTACCGCTGTAAAATTCCATGTATCCTACCCCTATTTTTTCTGCAACTTTTGACATCTATTCTACATCTACTCATGTAGCAAGCCCTATAACTTAATGTTATCACTTTTATGTAAACAATGTGTTGTTTTTTTACAGAAGTTAGGAGAAGAAAAAAATGTATTCTTTATATTTACCCACGTATTTATTATCTCTGGTGCTCTTTATCCTTCCCGTAGATTGTTTTCATTTGATGTCACTTCTCTGAAGCCAGAAGAACCTCCTTTCACGTCTCTTGCTTTGCAGATCAGCTGGTGATAAAGTCTAACCAGTTTTATTTATCTCATGTGTTTGTCTTCTCTCAGGGATCACCAGACTGAGCTGCCTGTTGTCCAAATGTCTACAGCATAGACATTTGTCATATATTTTGTTCTGTTTCATAGTTGTTTGCAGGAGGGGGGGTACCGGGGGTGCCAAAGCACCACAAACTAGGTGGATTCAGAAGCAAAAATTTAGTGTTTCACAGTTTTGGAGGCTAGGAGACTAAAACTATGTTGTCAGCAAGGCCGGCTCCTTCTGGAGGCTCTCTCTTCCTCTCTCCTAGCTTCTGGTGGCTTTAAGTACTCCTTGCCTTGTAGATGCAATACTTCCTGTATCCGCACACATTCCTCCTTCTGGTTCCAGGTGTCCTGTTTTCTAAGAGCACTGCTACATTGGATTAAGGTCCACCCCAATTATCTCCCCTTATCTTGCTGATCTGTAAGGACTCTCTTCTAAATAAGGTCACATTCACAGGTACCAAGGGTTAGGAATACAACATTTTTTAAAGTGACACCATTAAATCCATGACAGAGTCAGTCACGTGCGACTTATTCTGCCATGGCTAGAAGCAGAAGATTTCCTTTCAGTCTTCTTTGCCTGTGTCAGTTTGCTATGAATTTCTTCTTTACATACTTTCAGTCTAGATACTTTCAAGTTCAGTAGGGAAGAGGAGATGGATTATGAAAGGAGGGAGGATGGTAAAGTATGGGCCAAAGGTAGAACTCTGGGATAAAAGATTGAGAGGAAAGTTATTTCCACATATCCAATTTTCCCTTAGGTCTGTGCGGTGGGGCATACCCCTGATGGACTTAAGAGGGAGACAGGAATTGTTATATTATTTTGCTCACTCATTTACTGAAAAAACAAAGCACAACATATACTGAGCTTTGGGTGTGCCAGATTCGCGTCTGGTAGCAGAAGACAGAACAGCGAGGGAAACACATGTGCCCCCTGCTGTGGAGCCTTCATCCTAGTAGAAATTCAGAGTCTATTTATCTGCTTAAGCTTTAGTTGGATTGTGGTGTTAAGAAATTAACAAGAGAAGATATTTTATTTTTTGGTCAAAATAAATACAGTGCAGGAAAAGACTGAGAGGGGGTAATTTTATATTTATTCCTTCATTCAACAAATATTTTTGAATACACATTAGACCCAAGGATAGAGATCTCAAAAGATCTGTTTGTATATAACGAGATATTTATCAGATAATAAATACAGCCAATACCTTTATAACAAGTTCTGTGTGGCAGGCACTGGTTTAAACCTTGTACAAGTCTTCACTCCTTTTCTCCTCTTAACAGCTAAATGTCACTATCATCCCCTTGATGAGGTTAAATAACTTGCCCAAAGTGAGCAGCTAGTAAAGGGTAGAGGCATAACAGAAGCCCTAGTCCGTGCACTTAACCTCTACTCTAGTCTAACTGTGAAATGTACAGTGCCTGTATATCCTGGATTTTTTTAGACCCAGATGTCTCCATTTTTATTTTGTTTATATTTTTTTATTTTTTCACATTTATTTATTTTTGAGAGACAGAGTATGAGGGGAGGAGAGGAGGAGAAAAGGAGACACAGAATCTGAAGCAGGCTCCAGGCTCCGAGCTGTCAGCACAGAGCCTGATGTGGAACTGGAACCCATGAACCGTGAGATCATGACTTGAACCAAAGTCAGATGCTTAACTGACCGAGCCACCCAGGTGGCCCAGATGTCTCTGTTGTTAAATTATTTTTCATCAACAGTCTCCCATAAATCCACTTCCATTCACCTGATCTACAGTTTTGGAAAAATGGTTGTCATAGATGTAAGAAAACATATTTCTGGGGTACCTGGGTGGCTTAGCCAGTTAAGCGTCCTAATTTGGCTCAGGTCGTGAACTCATAGATTTTGGGTTTGAGCCCCACATCGGGCTCTGTGCTGACAGCTCAGAGCCTGGATCCTGCTTCAGATTCTGTGACTCCCTCTCTCTCTGTCGCTACCCTGCTCATGCTCTCTTTCTCTCTCAAAACTAAATGTTAAAATTTTTTTTAAAAAAGAAAAAAACCTATTTCTCTGTATTTCCTAAATATTCCCTCTGGAGCTTTCTGAATATGCGCAGTAATGCAGACTATCAGGGAAGTAGTTCATCACGGAGTATGCCAGACACTGTTGGTTGTTTTGAAAGCATCCATTCTTTTCTTTCTAATTCCCAACTTCCTAGAGAATTGGTTACCTTTTTTTTTAATCTATCCTCACCATAAGGTCATGTGTTTCAGGAGAGTCACAGTGAGTGTGTGAAACGCTGGTTTCAGGATCCTGGCCATATAAGAAAAATATGATGAAATTCTGGCTCATAAATCATGGAGGAAGTATGTGGGGGACTTCTGGAAAAGGTTTCCTTGCTTTCCAAAATATCTACACAGGCAGAGAAGGCTGCTTCTTCTTCAAGTTGTGACATCTGCATGTGATGTCTGGAACTTCAGCAGCCATCTCGTGATCATGAGGCAGAGGAGCCTGAGGACAAACTGATAGACTGAGGATGACAAAGCAGAAAGAAGCAAAAAACAAAACCAACCAACCAAACAAAACCCAAACCTTGGATCATAATGATATCTTTGAGCCACTGAATGAACCAATTTTGAAACCATCCTAACTTGAACTTCTTGTTCAATGAGAAGGAAACTTGATAAATTAACACTTTTAAGCCATTTAGTATTAAGTTTTCTGCTTATGCTCTTCACTGAGTCAAAAAGTAGAAAACAAGAAGTCCTAAGAATTTTATTGTTTGATCCCATTCCCCCCATTTCTCTCAATCTGAGCAGAACTTTCTGCTCTCAGAATAAGTTCATTCTCCACTGTATCAATGTGATGTCTCTCATATTTAGGGACAGAAAAGTAGATATGCGCATCTTTAAAATATCCGAAGGCAGCTGAAAGGTTAGCAACTATCTAAAGCCCGTGATAAATGTCTAAATTCCTCAGCAACATATTTCTGTGTTTGCAGATTCAGAGACAAGAGACTTTAATCACAGCTGCTAAATCTCTCTTTTAAAACTGAATTTAAAGTAACATTTAAGGCTGTGTATATTGGCTGCAGACTCCTTCCCATATTCTTCCTGAGAATTTCCCACCCTATAATAAGGTAGTTTTCTCTCTCTCTCTTTTTTTCCCTTTTTTAAATAGCTGCTTATTAAGGCAGAGATTCTAATATTAGCTTGCTATTCCACTGAATGAAGAAACTGGATGTCTTCTGCACAAACTTGGGAGTCTGGGTATATTTCTGCACTTTTCCTCATTGCTTTACAGAAACTGAAAATAGTACTTCCCCCCACCCCTTTCCCTCAACTCTGTGCAACCACAACAGAATGTGGGGGACTGGTTTGGGTTTGGAACTGGCGTATGCTGTGTGCAATTTTATTTTCCATGCTTAAATGGAGTTAGTTCCTTCCTCTTTCACTTTGGATGTAAGGGGGGAAATGAATATCATTTTTATAAATATGACTCGGTGTTATCTTGCCCAAACCTGTCTGTGGGCAGTAGGATAGGGGAATGTCGAGGGGGAAACACAGAGAAGGGGGACCCTGGGGAAGCAATTTGGAGGTCTCTTTGTTCCATTGGTAACATTATACAGCCTTGGTCTTTACCAAAGGGCAAGGAGAGTGAGCAACGGGTGGGTGGGCTGGAGTGACAACCTATAGGAAAACGTTCTGATTTTGTGGCGGTCTGGGGATGCTAATGAATGTGGAATCTCACTAGCTTTACTGAGAATTGAAAAGCAGGCTTTATTCTCGCTTTGCATTGAAGAACTGAAAGAGCTATAAAGAGAAAAGGTAGAAGGAAATGTACAGACTATGTCATTCGCCCCATCACATAGCAGACAAGGAAGGTAAGGTGCAGATCCAGGAAGCAGGTGGTCCGAGGTCACACTGAGCTGACGGCGGAGGAGGCAGGCAGGGCGGTACACTGGTTAGAGCACTGTCCAACTCCTGTGAATGGCCTGGCCCTGCATGTCCAGGGGTTAGTTCCACAGCCTGGTAGAGCCCCATAGTCCTCACCTCTACCGTGGGGACCAACACAGCTCCTTTCTCATGGGCTTGCTCCGAAGACTGGGTGAGCTAATGTCTCTAATGATCCAAGTGCCTGACGGATAACCCACACTCCATAGACATAGTTTGCATGAAACCCAGACTCAGGAGAAAGGCTTGGGACACGTGCAACTGACCTTGGGCTACTCTTCCTGCCCTTTATTTCCTTGTCCTCCCAAACACCCCATTTATGGGTTGTTGAAGTAGTAGAGTGTCCTCCCAGGAGCAAGTGTGGACCCAGCCTTTAGCCTGGGAACTTGAGACATGAAGGAAAAATGAAGGAATCAGTGGGTTTATTTGGCATTTATTAAGCATCTTGCTGTACCCACCCCCCATCTTGTATTTTGCTAGATTTGAACTTCCCCAGGGGCTTTCTCCCTTGTCTCTGGTTTCTTTTTCTCTCCTTTTAGTTCACTTCTTCACAAGAAGAATGTAGTTTGCCAGACACTGGCTGAAGTGCTGTGACTGAAGAATGTCTGTGCTCAGGGAGATGGATTTTAAGATCCATCTGTTAATGGACTTGGTGAAAGGGTTAGGTAAGATATCACTCATTTTGGGTACGGGAGACAAAGATCAGATTGTGGGGAGGTGATGAGCGATCCCTCTACAAACAGAGTTGGAGACTCCTATGTATCAAATGTCTTGTGACTGGCAGTCTCCACAAATCCACAAGTATGTGCCTCTTTCTCTCCATTAAGGGCTCTAATAAGTTAGATGACAAAAGCAATGTCTCAGAAGGGCTATCACTGCAAGAAAGCACAGCTGTCACCCAACTCTCCTATTGAGTCATGCCTCTGGTTGAGCTCGAGGCATGAGCGACGGGATGTGAAGGAATTATCAGAGAGCAAGCCCTGCTGGAAATGAAGTCCTGTGCAAGGCTGATACGGAAGATTGACAGCGTGCCATGCACTGATTCATTACCTCTCCGCTCTCCCCTGGGAACAGGGATCCTTACGCTTATTTTACAAGTGGACAAGGGGCCGTGGCATGTCCAGCATCCTCTGGCAACTCACCTCGATGGTACCCGAGGATCCCCACCCCCTCTACTCGCAGGGGAGATCCAGGCTCAGAAAAGTCACTTGTGCAAATGTGCACAGCTCACCGACTATCTGCCTATAGGCCAGTTACAGTGAGATGCTTGCTACATCCCGCTGTTCTGGGCAAGTTTCAACAGGAGTAGAAGAGGGTCTATCTCTGGATTGCTGGGCAGAGAAGAAGAAGTGGTTTCTGGCAGACAGAGTGCCCTGGGTCCTCCAGGAGAGGGCCAGTGGGCTTGCGATTGGAGGCAGGGCTAGAACCAAGAGAAAACGCAACCCCTTCATCACAATGCCTGGCCCAGTCCTGACTCAGCCACCTCTGGGTGCGGTGGAGGAAACTGGGGCTTTGGGCAGCTGGGAAGCTCTTCCAGATCCCAACCGGAAGAAAGAGCTTAGTCCTCATCCTCAAACCACACAGGGGTCTGTTCTGCCCTGGGCCAGGAGCTGTGGGCAGTATCTGAGGCCCTGCTTTCCTTCCCTTCAGGAGCTGTCAGCCTGAAAGGCAACACTCCTCTGTTATCTGTGGTTTCTAGTTCTTTCCCCCTTTGGAAGTAGAGGGGAAATAATAATAATAATAATCATCTGTGGGTTTGGGAGTATCTTTGGTCTGGTGAGGCCAGAGTAAGCAGAACCAAGTTAAGTTGGTAGTGATGCCTTGTCTCAGTGAAATCAGCAGCCTGGAGAGGAGAACCCCAAGGTGAGCCCAGAATGGAAGGTAACATAGACAAGGAGGGAATGGATTTGCTCAACAAATCATCAGGGTTTCTGCCTGGGCGAGTGCTATGGCATCATACACCGAGCTTGCCTTTCCTCCTATTCTTTTATCTTTTCTTTGCATTTTCTTGCTTTTTTCTTTTCCTTCACTGACTTTCTTAATAACAATAGTAAAATCTTATATATTTGAGACAGCAAGTTCCATTTTATGGAGACATGTAAAGAAAAAAAAAATCTCCCCATTCCATCCTCCTGAGGAAACCAATGCAATGGGAATGACAAATATCCTTTTCTATCTTTCTATTATCTAAAACTTTAAGAGTTTTGGGACTTACTCTTCTTAGAGGAAAGAACATATCTCTATTACAGTATACGTAAAAGCTTTATGAATGTCCGTCATGATAGGACCACTGTAGAGCGGACTGGAGGTTTGGGGAGGGCCCGGGAACGCTAAATTTGACACAGAAGTTTTGGAGAGAGAGAAACAGGTTAAGGATGGTCCAAGGCACTGTTATTTAAATCCCCTTCATTCTCAAGGAATCTCAGAATTAGGAAGGTTCTTTAAGACTGGTGGCCTATCTTTTTATAGACGTGTCCACATCACTAGCCTTGCAAAGCGACTTCCAGGTCCAGAGAACATGATGAGAGCATCTTGCGGACAGCCCACTCCAACCTCGGCTGCTGGTCAACAAGCCACCTGGGCTCTTTAAAGTACTTTGTACGTTTTATTTATATGTTATACAATTTTTATGCAATTCTTCCCTATCGTTTGGGCATGGTGTAAGCAATCCGAGGGCAAGTTTTATGTTTTATTTATTTTTGCTGCCCAAATAACACTTGAATTACTAAATTAACTCAAGAAAATAAAACTCAGCATACCTTGGATTCTCCTATTTGAGGACATCGGACCATACATGGGAAGGGATTCAAACCTGGACTTCCTCAGGGGACCTCAGTTTCCTCTGTACGGGGATGACTTCTACATTTCTCCTGTGATTCTTCCTCCAGTTGCAGGAGAAGATTCCCCATTCTTCCCTAAAGCTGTGTATATGCAGTGTCTCTAGCAACTCTGAAGATCTCCACATAACCTCCGGGAAACACAGTGAGCTGTAAAAGTTAAAGATTTAACTGGGTTTCAATGTCACAGCCACCTTTTGCCAGGATGATAGAAAAATCAAAACAGAAACAACTCTGGTCCCTCTAGCGGGTTCCCATGCTGCCCTGCCACCTTGGTGTGACAGGGAGGGTGCAGGGAGGCATCTGACCCACATGCACAAACAAAACAAAATGCAGGGCCAGAAGCTATGTTCACTGCAGATTTCTCTTCAGTACTGCAAAGTCAGATCTAACTAAGGCAAGGTCCTCGGAGTTTTGGACAAAGGGTTGTAGTGTAAGAATGTTGTACTTGGTCAGTTGTCTTTGGTGTAAAAGCATTTCCAGATTTATCAAGGCTTA
Organism: Helogale parvula; assembly: GCA_004023845.1. Classification (NCBI taxonomy): domain Eukaryota; kingdom Metazoa; phylum Chordata; class Mammalia; order Carnivora; family Herpestidae; genus Helogale; species Helogale parvula. The sequence continues at coordinate 16,111 of PJEM01016696.1, read as the reverse complement.
AAAAATATCTTTTGCACTTCCAGCACTTCCATCTTGAAAACTTGTTTCTTCTTTTTGTTAGAGACAAAGTCCACACATGCATTTTCGGGGGAGGGGCAGTGGGAGAGAGACAGAGAGGTCTTTTTTTTTTATGTTTTTTTATTTATTTTTGAGAGACAGAGATGGTGCAAGCAGGGGAGGGTCAGAGAGAGAGGGAGACACAGAATCTGAAGCAGGCTCCAGGCTCTGAGCTAGCCGTCAGCACAGAGCCCGACACGGGGCTCGAACCCCTGAACCGTGAGATCATGACCCAAGCCGAAGCTGGATGCTTAACCAACTGAGCCACCCAGGCGCCCTGAGAAAGAGAGGTCTTAAGCAGGCTCCAGCACAGAGCCCAATGCAGGGCTCCATCTCATGACCTTGGGATCATGATCTGAGCCAAAATCAAGAGTTGGACACTAAACAGACTGAGCACCCCAGGCACCCCAAAAATTTCTTTTTTTAAATGTTTTTTAAAATGTTTACTCATTTTTAAGAGAGAGAGAGAGACAGAACAAAATGGGGGTGAGGCAGAGAGAGAGAGGGAGATACAGAATCCAAAGCAGGCTCCAGGCTCCAAGCTGTCAGCATAGAGCCAGAGGTGGGGCTCAAACCCACAAAATGTGAGATCATGACCTGAGCTTACTGAGCCACCCTGGTACCCCAAAGATTTTTCTTAATGACATACTTGAGGCAACTGAAACATAAATGTAAAGAATAAAGTTTAAAATTTGGATATAATTGGGATGCTTGGGTGGCTCAGTCAGTTAAGATCCAACTTTGGCTCAAATCATGATCTTGCAGTTCATGAGTTCCAGCCCCACATCAGGCTCTGTGCTGACAGCTCAGAGCCTGGAGCCTGCTTCAGATTCTGTATCTCCCTCTCTCTCTCTCTCTCTCTCTCTCTGCTCCTCCCCTCCTCACTCTATCTCTCTCTCTCAAAATAAAAAAAACTTTAAAAAAATAAATAAAATAAATAAAATTTGAATATAATGGTATATTAGGACTAGTGGTTGGTATTAAATCTTAAACACGGAATTGTCTCTAAGTAATGAAAATTATGGGTATCAAAGCAAATGTTATGTTATGGTTCATGAAGAAAATAGCATTGTACAAAGATTAATTCATTATAAAAGAATTATCAATGGAAACCCCAGATTATATTAATATAGATCAGGGGGGCAAAGAAGGGTGGCAAGTAATGACCTTTTAAATCACATGTATTACATAAGGGGAAGTGATTTTTGGTTGTGGCAATCAGGGAAAAAACACTCAAATAATGTCTTGGAAAATATAAAGATGACCACTAGTCAATTAAAAACAAATATTTGCCTTTTAAATAAATTATTCGTGAAGATAATAGCAAACAAATTTAGTCTATCTATCAAAAGACAGAAAATGCAGAATCAAAGGAATGACAAACACAAACTTAAAATATACGGATCTATGTATAGAAAGTCATAATATTTATAGTCATCATTATATATAAAAGGCTAGTCAACACTTATTGCATGCCTATGATATGTCAGGTACTGTTGGGTGATTTGCTGGTATTTTCTTAGAATGAAAAAAAATTGTTCATTAAAACAACTCACCGAAGCATTTAAAAAAGAAAATATTGCATTAATAAACTACCAAACTATCACGAAGCGTTTTATTACTAAATGCATGGGGTATAGCCAAAACCTTAGTGAGAGGACAAATTCATATTCTTAACTGTTCCTTTATTAACAAGAGAGAATAAAAATAATTGAATCAAACATTCATCTTAATTACTTGAAAAAATAAAGAGAAAACAGGAAGCATGATACAATACAGCAAGTACAGAAATCAATGAACTGGAAAACCAACACACAAATCCAGTAAAATTGATGACTAGAGCTAATTCTTTGAACAAAATCAATCTAGCATATACAATTTGGAAATCCATTAAAATGTTGGTTCTCAGCTTTGCCACTTATTATTCTACTATGCTAGTCACAACTCATTAAAGTTCTCATTATCTCTCCTTCAGATAAATTCAGGGGACTCTGGACTTCCTTTTCAGTTCGGTGCCACCAGAGCATTTCAAAGAGGCCCCATAGTTTGACTACCAGAGGGTCACTGGAGGAAGTTGGCTTACAAAGGAAATGAACTTCACTAACTTCCCTTTAGTCTAGCTCTGACTTAGTGGGGATGGTCTCAGACAAGAATTAAGCACCAACCAGTCTTTCCTTTGAAATAAATGTCTTCCTCAACTACCTGGGTGAATGTGGGCCCCTCGCAGGTAGAGGGGCATTTGCCAGGTACATAAGACTATGTGACTCTGACAATTTCCTCTACATAAAATGGGCACTCAAGTTTTGGAAAAATGAGTCCATGACAGACAGTTGCTCATTTTTTCCCCTGCATCATCCCATTTCAACAGAATTGGCTTCTTTTATTCTTGTTCCATTACTGAAGCATAGAAAATGGGTATAAGGAAGGAAATTTTTTTATAACTTTTAAAAACCTTTTTTTAATGTTAATTAATTTTTGAGAGACAGAGAGTGAGGGGAGGAGAGGCAGAGAGGGAGGGAGACAGAGAATCCGAAGCAGGCTCCAGGCTCTGAGCTGTCAGCACAGAACCTGACATGGGGGGCTTGAATCCACAAACTGTGAGATCATGACCTGAGCCGAAGTCGGTTACCTAACTGACTGAGCCACCCAGGCGTCCCATGAACAAGGAAATTTAAGCATCGAAGCAAAATGAAGAATAGAAGTCTCCATCCAATGGGCCCAAATAACTAAGAATAGTGAACCCGTATAGACTTAGCATTCCTTGCTGCCCACGCATTGGGGCAGGGACTTCCATTTTTGCTTCCTTAAGCCTTCACAACAACAGGATGAAAAAAAGCACTCATTATCTTTGTTTTATTTTTGAAGAAACTGAGGCTTAGAGAAGCTAAAAGAAGCTCTCCAAAGTCACCCAACCAGAGGCAGAACTTAAACAGATAGTCCGGGTCCAAAACCCATGCTGGTCCCTGATCCTTGCTCTCTTATCCTGCATAGAGACAGTGTTTCCCTCTCCTCACACTCCTGAATGAATGAGTAACTTCTGCCCTCACAAAATCACTATTGAGAACTCCCCTTGACTTCCTTTTAGACCCCTGTGGGGAGGAGATTTATGTGACTGACGAAAGAGAGGAAGACCACAGCCCATCAATCCATGTTCCTGCTTATTTGCAGTTATCAAGTTAAAAGGTCAGAAACACACTAAAAACGTACCATCCACAACCCTCCATCCCCCCCACCCCCACCAAGACTTCCTGTCTCATGGGGAAATTTCTGTTTTCCTTATGGTTGACTGGATAAGCATTAGCTGTGCAACATGGATTTGATTGGCCTTGGGTCCCAAGGTTTCATCACAAGGGTATATATAAGGCAGTCTGCTTGACTTCCTATTCAAAGCACTCTCCAGTTCAATTCCACAAGCGTCAAAGCCCATGATCTCTAGTCAGCTCTTAGGTCTAAGTCTCAATTGGTTCAGAACTCTGAAGAGAGAAGGGCATGAATTTTATCTGTCTGAAACTCCAACACAGGATATTTTGATATGCAAGGCACCCCAGTGGTCTTCAGCGTATGATCTTGGCTATAACCATGAGCCTCTTACCTGACAATAACATGTTGAGAATACACACCTTCATAAATGCAGGAGAAGTCGACTAATTAAAACACTGTTCTAGCGATGCACAGGACAGCTGCATTTGAGAGGGCTTCTCTCTGAAGGTCTGCATAGGACCAGGGCAGTAGATAACTCAAGAGTCAAAGGGATGCTTCCAGCGAGGTTCACTTGACTGCTTTCTGTGTACATACAGCAGTGCTCCATGCCCATAGATTTGCACTGTGCCATGTATCTTTCCCCATCCTTTCGAGCAGATGAGCCGCCCCTGTCAAAATAGCTTTCTATCCAGGCAGAACTCCTGGAACTCTGGGCAAATATCCATGGTGCATCTGAAATAAATTTCCTTAGAGAAGAGTGAGACTTTAAAACCTGTATAAGTATTCCCTTACTTATAAATATGTGGACCATCATAAAATGACAATTTCAGCCCATTTTACTCAAAGACATGGATGAGTGGATGTATAAAATTAGGTTTTGACACTTACTTAATAAGAGACAGATCACCGAAATTACAAAGGCTTGCGGGGTGATTATTTCACATTGCTACTACTTCACGGAAAGATGGGCACCTCTCTTCACATGGGACTGTGACATGGGACACAATCAGCTGATTTTGGATGGAGTCACTGGAATGCAGATCCGTGTATATAAAGTGTATACTGTACGCTTTGTATACAGTGGCTGAATGGCCTGGTCAACTGCTCCTAATATCAGGTTGCAAGTAGGTTTTGACGGCTTCATGTTCTGCTTCAAGTTTATAGCCCCACTAAAAATATTTAGAATTTTAAAACTTAAGATATGAGATTGTACCACAGGCTGTTTATTACTCTGAAGAAGCACATTGGAATTCACTTACTGAATGTGATTTCTATTTTCCAAAGATTCTTTTTCTCCCTCTCTTCCTCCCTCTCTTCCTTCCTCTCTTCCATCCTCTTTCCCTCCCTCCCGCCTTCCCTCCTTCCTTCCTTCCCTCTCTCCCATTCTTCCCTTTCTTTTGCTTTTCTTTCTTTTTAAAACAAGGGACTTTGCCTTTTATGATAAGGTGATAGAGAGGTCAACAATGACCTTGAATTGCTGTTCATGTCCAAGTTGTATTGGAATGTAGATGTCAACTCAATCTAAGAAAAGTCCCCACATAATGAGAAAATTCATTCCAGGCCCTGTTTTCAGCCTGAGAGTCCCCTTCCAGCCTCTCGGGAACTTCAGAGTGGGGAGAGAGCCTCCTTAGTTGGACACTCAGCCTCTGATTTCCCTGGAGGGCTTGTTTTTGCACATTTCTGACAGCCTGACTTTTGACCTGAAGGTCAAGACTTAGGCTGATGAAACAGAGTTCAACTTAAGTCAGTAGTCCTCTGACCTATTGTTATGTTTTCACTGGGTTCTTCTGCAAACAGAACATTGGCTTCTCTAGTAATTCTCAACAGATCACACCTCTCTGTGGATCAGTTGACCTCTTCTCTGATTTTTGAGTTGGCGAGAATGAGCTGCATTGGTGGGGGAAGGGGGAAAGACTTGGTATATGTTGAGAACCACACAGAGGAATGAAAGAGCTCTAGACAGAGAACCACTGCTGTTCACAAAGGCTTCAGGCCCTGATGATGGACGAACCAGAGGCCAGGATGTGTGCGCACCAGGCACCTCTGCACTCAACAGCCTGGAGAGAATACTAACATCCCATCTTTGGAAAGCATCTTACAAATCATTTAGTCTGGGGGTTTCTGGAGATGTTTATTTATCAGCTTGACCTTTTCTTCAAATCTAGCTCAGATTACCAATTTATAACCCAGACACAACCAAAACTGCTCTGGATGAGTCTTTCCCCTCCATCCAATGGCCCCAAAACGTCTCCTCAAAGCCCTAGTCTAATCAAGGTGGAACAGAGGTTGAAAGCTGCTGAGAGGCCAGCACTAGCCATGGCAAGGGCTCTTCTGCAGGGCCCTGAGGAGCAATGACACGACCCCACACAGGGGAATTGACTCTAACCCCTCCCTCCCCCTGCAGAGTCCTTCAGATCCTTCAAACAAGCCTGCCCCCCACCCCTGTCCATGTCCACATGACAGGACCACAGCCAGTACATCCTTGTGATCTGAAGCTCTCATTATCTGTTGACATCAGATTACTTGCTCTTTGAGGTCAGGGATCTTCTGTTTCATCTTCACAGTCTCAGGGGCTAGTACAACATCCTGGCACACAGTGAGTGTTTAATAAATGCTTGTCCTTGAGAAAGTAGTGATAGCTAGGAGGTGACAGATGGATGATTAATAATAATGTAATAGGGGTGCCCAGGTGGTGTGGTTGGTTAAGCATCTGACTCTTGATTTCGGTTCACATCATGATCCCACAGTTTGTGGGATCTCACAGTTTGTGGGATCTCACAGTTTGTGGGATCTCACAGTTGTGTCAGGCTCTACACTGAAAGTGCAGAGCGTGCTTGGGACTCTCTCTCTCTCCCCTCTCTCTGCCAATCTGCACTTGCACTCTAAATAAATAAACCTTAAGAAAAATAATAAAGTAATAATAAACACTCCAATTATTGAACTAGGCATTGGGTTCATGACTTTACATGCGTATCTGTTTTTCTGAACACCGAACAGACATTGTTTACCCTGATAGAAGAGTTGAGTCTGAACTGTCAAAGCAGGGCCACACAGCTCATGGGTGGAGGGACTGGGATTTGAATCCAAATATATCTTAACTTTTAATCTTGATGATGGAGTGTAGAGGTTGAGCCCAGTGCTGGCAGACGCTCAGTAGGGACAACTGGGGAAGGTGGAGAGGAAGGGTCGCTGGACTGAAACTGGGCTTTGATTGTGAAGGAATCTGAGTTGCTGTTTGGGAATTTTTCCTAAGAAAGCTACATGTGCCCCCACCATCACTGTTACCCCCAGTTCCTCTCTGCCCTTCTCTCCACCCATTCTCTTTCTGACCCAGACTTAATTTCAGCAGTCACTGGGTGGGTACTGTCTGGATTCCTAAAGAGTTTGTGCTACTAGATAGAATATTCCCACCCAGAGATGTCTGCTATCTGGTGATGTCACACATTAGGAGCAAGAGAGGTAGGAGGCGGACCGGAGGACACAAGATGATAGATCTTTGTGGATGTGTGTGATGCAACCGCATAAAAGCCACTTAGCACATTTGATGTTCTTCCTTCCTTTTCAAATTTCTTCTTGCCAGTTTCCCACAGTCTCCCTTTCTAATTTCTTCCTCTAGTGGATCTTATTTTGTCCCAGACCATCCATGAAAACTATGACTCCCAGAAAGCATCATCCCTTAAGTTCTGGCTGCCATGATCAGGGCAATGTTCTCCCTCCTGACGCACCCACCTTTTCTTTACACTGGCACCTGTCCCACCATGACCTGATTCTTTCTCCTTCTTGACCTGATTCTTCCTTCTTCTGACCTGATTCTTCCTTCTTCTCTGTCAACCTCAAGGTGAGGATGTTAACCTTTAGAGCCCCCTTGTTTCATTATTACTGGAACCTGAAATGTGGTTTCTCACTTCATAGGCTACATGGCAAATGAAGATGGTGGCAAGAAGCGAGGTTTGGTATCCTGGCTGGTGCCAAAGATTTGGTTAGAGCTTTGAGGCCAATTTCCAAGTGACTTGAGATTAGGGTAAGAATACATGTTTGAGATACATGGAGGAAACACCAGCTCTCAGGCAGGGACATCTCTGAGAGCAGTTTATTAACTAAATGATAATCCCATCCATGTGTTGAGCATTTTACAGCTCACCAAGGCTTCTTCCTTGTATATTCTCTCATTGGATTTTTATGGCACCTCTCAGGGGTTGACAGGAAAATATGATCATCCCCATTTTACACACATTCCATACTGCTTAGTAAGGAGACAAAAATTCTGACACTTGTCCACAGTCCCTCAACCTTTCAGTGTAAGAACCAAGAGTTTTCCAAACTGTGGAGATCATATGAATAAGGGAGCTAGATAAAACAACCTAACAAAATGTCTCGTGCAATTTTGTGTTCAGGAAGCCTCAGTCTATATCCTCATTTCCTTTCTGGATCCTGGACCCCTGCTCTTTGTTCATTCACCATGCTGGAAAAATAGGTGAAATGGACTGATGTGAATAAAAGGAAAGGAGGAAGAAAGTGGCTCTTGCTCTCCAGGGGCTTGCTTCTAAGACAAGGTAGAAGGACAAAACCGATGCCATTGTAAAACCTGTGTTTAGCATGACATTGTTAGGTGTAACCAGCAAAGAGAGTGGGGAATGATGCCAGTCTTCATCTCTGTTTCACTGTCTCCCTTCTTTCCCACCCTGATTTTGTGCTTTGTTAATTACTTAAGGTGAGGGAATGGGAGGTGTCCAGACTCAGTCTTCTTGTTCAATCCTACCCCTCCCTGGGCCTTAACATTTCTCAGAGGCCTGTCAGCTAGAGAATAAAAGGCAGAGTGGACACCTCATCTTTCTGAGGCTTGCGCATCGGCGTCAGAACTGTCCCCACCATCATACCTTCCCCAAGGTCCCACCCATCTAGTCACCCTCGCCCGCCCAACTTCCTGGAAATCTCTGTTCCTCTAAAGCACACTTTGGCTTTGTTCCCAGAACCAGGCAGAATGGAAATGCTTTCTAAGAAAAACATGTACAAGGGAATTACATTCTGATCTGACGTTCCTTCACCAAGACCATCGTGTTTGCTCTTCACCAACATTGTTTCATCCTCCTTTCTGTAAAGACTGCTCTTTTTTTCCCTAGTACTTAAAAAACAAAGTCCAACCCATATGAATTGCTTTCTCATCCTGGCAAAATGTCATTAATCATACATTAGTATTATGGTATAATAACTTGGAACAATGGTTCTGGGGAGTCTCTGGGGTATCCCTTCTTTGAGGATATTTAAAGATTTGAAAAACCCTCAAGAGACCCTGGACTATGACCCTCTTTCTCTCCTATATCTCTAGCTCAGATTGTGTTCTTTCATAGTTTGACTGTTGAATTCCACTCACTGCTGCCATCTTTGGATAATGCTATCAAGGATCATGACCGTTCCCCAATGTCTACTCCTTCAAAATGTTTGTTCTTTCTCCTTGCTCACTGCCTACAATCCAGTACATATTCTGTTGTTTGATATTGACCTCATTTGACCTTCAAATCAGCATTGAAACTGGCTTTCTCAAAGGAAAAGAATTTTAGGCCACAGACTGCAACCTTTGTGTTTATCTCACACAGGATTGTTCTGAAGGTTTCTGTCAACTTAATTCAAGTGTGAAGCACTAAGCTTGTACTCAATAGAAGTTGGGGAGCAGTTTAACTACAGGATATACTGTTTATTACTTTAAAATTGGAGCTGCTTCCTTTAGTAGCAATGTGGGGCTATCTGCCAAGCCCTGTGTTGGATGCTGAAAATACCAAGGTGGTTATAAACAATCCCGGCCTTAGACTCTAAAGGAATTCTTACTGGGTTTTCATTTTCCAGTTTATAGATCTTTCATCTAGACTCGGCCTTTCAGATTATTCAACTGCTGTGTTATGATTCATTTTGGTTTCGGCCCTTACCTGTATCCCAGACCTCTTGAAAAAGTAGCCAAAGGAATGGTGAAGACAAAGGGAAGGGCAGACTTGAGTTCTGCTCTTAATTCACTCTGTGACTGTTGATTTTTCTCTTTACTTCTCTGATCTCAGTGACTCTATGTAATATGAGAAGAATAGGGGCACAAGGGACCCTCGGGATATAGTCATTACTGGCTGAAAGACACAAATATTTCTGAAAAGGTGACTAATGCTCAGATGTTGGAGATGTAAAGGTAAATGAAATTTGGTCCCTGACCCTAAAAGGCTTACAGTCTGGCAACGAAGCAATCTTTCAGCCTGTGGCTCCTGCCTTGTGCCTAGCACATACCTTGAACTTGGTACTGGAGGACTAGATATTAATTTGGGAAGGGTATTTAGAGCTAATTCTTTCACCACATTTGCTATTTCGAGTGGAACCGATCATCTTTCTACCTCCTATTTCTAGAGGAGAAAGATATATTCTGATATAAATCCTGAGCACTCACATAAGATCTATAACTGACTTTGCAGTGAAGTAAAGTTGGAACATCCAGTTCCATAACTTTGGGTAACTCATGGCCTCTTTTTTTACTCTCCTGATAATGAATGGTTTAAATTAGATGAGTTCTGGGGTCCCTCCCACTCTAGCATTCTTAGAGCTGAAGATCATGGCCACATCACTCGGCCATTCTACCGGTGTCCTGGCTCAATCCTCAGGAACATGTGTCTAAATTGAGACATTTAATTGTCTCTTCTTCTGCTCTTTTCTCCCTTTGATTCCATCCCCAGTCCCTGCAGTCCAGATCCACTGCCTTGAACCTGCCATATGTATGTCTGCTTCTTGGCCTCTTAGTTCCTTCTTCACTTCTGGTTCAGCTCTTTTCATCTTGAAATCAGACTCTCTCTCTCCTTGGATTTTACCAATCCTCCTAGCCTGGCTGATCAGTACCATCTTCCCCCCTCAGCTTGTACCATATTTTGCTCCTGTAAATATATTTCCTTTAAAGCTTTATGGTATCCATTTTATAAGCAATGTTAAAATGAAGATACTGATTTTTATTTTTTACACTCAACTCTTTACAGATTATCACTTTGTATTGCGATCATTTCTGTCACTACTCAGGTTACATAACCTCACTCTGTGTACCTGGCCTCATGCCCTCTACTGTTGGTTAAAATGCTCCTGTAATCAGTGACAGTATAACACATAGGCATATATTAGGGTAAAAAAAAGAAACTTTCAAAGACATTATAGGAATCCACAGCTGCTTCGTCTGAGTAGCTGGTTATTCATTTGGTAGCTTACATTTTTGTTTAACATTGATAACTGGGAACTGGTTTAAAATTTATCTAGATACTTGCTAACTTGGAACATGTTTCCCTCCTTGAGAATTTTTCTTAGAGGTATTTAAATTTATTTTGGTCACTTGATAATCAAGTTGCTATATTTGGCTTACTTCAGCCATAAGAAAATAATTTAAAAACTATAAAAATCAACTTTAATTTTTTTTTACATTTCTTGAGGGAAAAATTACCCTTTTTAATCTACACCTCTTTTGTCAATAACTTGTATTTTCCCAGAGTCATAGTGTTTTTGATAGCATGATTTCTGATAATATTGGATTTCTTATTACGGCAAATAGCACATTACAGCAGAAGAGACTGTCATTAAACTTTTTGTTATTGTATTATTTTGCATTCTTCTCTTGCCATAATTTGTAGAGTGTGAGAGACAGAGCTCTCTGGGGGCAAGAGCTAGGCAAGATGGCCCCAGAAGGGCTGGGGGTGGCATCTCTGAGGTAAGACAAGGTGCTCATGGGTAGGAAAAAATTCCCCTTGCCCTCCACATCCAGTCAAGTACAGGAAAAGATTGGCACCAAATGGCGGGAACACTGGAGGTAGATGATCCCAAGGACTTAACAGTTAGGTAGCATCTTCTTTTTCCATTGATGGCTTAGGTCAGTGGATGAGAAACAACTTTAAGGAGAAAAAGTGGCAGTGATCAAAGTTCAGAAGTTTCCAAAGATGAATCCCAGAGTCAATTAATCTGAGATACAGTACAATAAGAGAGTAAATTTAACATTCAAGACAAACAGAGAAAATTCCATCTCTTGGAGGAATTGAAACCTTCCCATGGACCTTACTTCCAAAGGAGCCTCCATCTTGCCCAGACTGAGACACTTTTTGACCTGGAGTCTTTGTCTCATCTTACCTTTTATTTCCATTCCTTCCTGCTACCCCCAGTCCACCAACAAAAAATGCCTTGCACATCCTCCCTTCTGCTTATTTCACTTCCGATTTCCCTCTTAATTGTAAGTTATATATCAATTCCTCTCAGATCTCCAGTCCTTCATCCTAGCTATCCCCAGCAGTAGCTTCCACTCAGTCCAGCAAACCAGAGTCAGCGCTTAAACAGTATTAGTCAGTGGTAAGACCTGAGGGAGATGAGGTGAGCACATGGCCCACCGGAGGCTCTGGGAGGAAAGTGAGGAGGGCATTTTGATGGTTGTCTGAGTTTTAAAGGACAAGTGAAGACCGGGAAAGGCATTTCTTCTAAGTGCAGTGGAGACAACATTTGCAAAGGTAACAATCATCACTACAGCACTGGGATGGCATGAAACTGCAAAGTATGTCAGGGGAGTTTGGTTTGACTGGAGAGGAAAGTGAAAGGAATAAAAAACTTGGAGGCAGATGAAATTCAAGAGGTGGTGATGTGACACAGTAAGCAGTTCAGAGTTTAGCAACATATAAGTGAAGCAGATCTTTGAATAGAGAAAGCTATGGTGAGATGCATGCAGAACTCTGGGTTGATTCTTATGCCACATTCCATCCTCTGCATCCGGCCCTATACACCTAACCCAGCATGCCTCCCCACCGAGTCCACCATCACTTCCCCAAATAACACCATCACCTCCCCACCCCACCTCCACTGTCATTCCCTTCACCATCACCCCATCACAACCTCCTCTAGCACTGCCTCCCTCACCGCACTCCCTTTGTCTCTTCCATCCCCACACTCCCCCCCACCATCATCCAACTCCACTACCCCCTCCTCTACTCCTCTACCATCACCACTTCATTCACCAGAGGAGATTTACATTTCCAGTGGTTACCAAATGGCAATATTATGATTTATTCACAGACTGTGAGGCACTGCCTCCCTCATCACCAGCCCCACCCCCTCTGCCATGAGGAGTGAGCTGAGTTATTGTATTTGTTCTCTGAGGAATATCTTTATCAAGGGTAAAAGTGAAGATCAAGGAGGCAACTTGTGTTTCTTTTCTGCACATCTCATCCGCCTTCCCAGTGCTTCTCTCAGCACGGAGTCGACTATGAAAACATAACTTATCACTGTTCTTGTGAATGCCACTTAATTGAATTCACGGTGGCTAAGTAGCACAGGCTCCCAAAGTGTTCTACTAATGGGACCTAACCCTCCATGTCCTTGAAACAGGTGTTCTGCTCTGCTGGTTTCCAAATGAGGCCTCCAGCACCAGTGCCAGCTAGCTGGCCTCCATGAGAGAACATTCTTCCTAAGTATAAGTTCAGCTGGAAGTGTGCATGGGAAGTTAGAAGTCTGAGAAGTAAAAGGGCCAAGGATGGGACTAGGAGTCAAAAATATTCAACTCAAGACTCAATCCTGCCAGTTTCTAAACAGGAGACCAGGGTCCTTATTTCTTCTCTCTGAGTCTCAGTTTTACATATGTAAAGTCATAATGTTGGAACCATTGATTCTAAGAACTCCTTGCCTTTATTATTTGGGGCAAATGGGTTGATTCTTTTTGGGCTAAGCTCAGCACAAGAGTAAGAAGCCAGTGAGGATCTTTTCTCTGAAGCTACATTCTCTCAATGTGGCCTAACCAGAAAAGGACTCACCCATGTTCTTGAAAAGTCAATGTTCCATTCTCAGGACCAGATGTGTCTTTACACCAGGGTAGGTCCATATCCCCAGTGGTTACCAGCTGGCAATACTACTATCTATTTATTGACCATTTATTATTGGTTTGTAGAGCATATGCCAGCCAGACACTATGCTAAATACGTTTCAAGCCACTTGTCATTTTATCCTTTTAACAACCTCATAAGATATATACTACTGAGATCCCATTTTATAGAAGAGGAAACTGAAATTTGGAGAAATAAGTCATTTTAGAGTCATTATGAAGCAGGGAATGGCAGAACAAGCCAAGACCACATGGTTACCTCATTTTCAGACTCTGTGCAAAATGAAAATGTGGGATTCCTTGTTCAGAAAACAGGAAAAAAATTATCACTAAAGGCAGTAAAATTTAGAGCTATTTCCATTCTTCCACAATGTCTTCTACTTTGTCCTAGTATTTTTTTTAATTTGCTATTTAATTTTGTTGTAAGGAAAGAAAGTTAAAATCCTACATTGTTATCATGGATTTTACTACTCACACTTAGATTGTGCAGTACCACTTTTAAATGCAAATATAAGAGCATTTCATTCCTATGAGGAATCACTGAAATCATACAAGTCATATTTTGTAGTTCATACAGGCACAGATGTTTCATTCTTACCAGAACAATATAAAAATTGCACAAAACAAGTTCAGATATTTTTACTTCACCTCTTAATATAGAAACACTCTCTGTTCTTGAGTTACTGGTGAGTAGAGAAGGCTGAGAAGAAAAAGGAATAGTGAGGTGCCCAAACTTTCCTTTTCTTTCTTGCACTCTTTTTCACATAAGTGGTTAACTGACAAGGAAGTAATATGAGTAATAAAGTACATGATAAGATTCTTTACTCACTCTTCTTTCTTAGAATGCCATTGCCTTTGAAGCAAGTTGGATTCAAAATGTTTGAAAGGAAAACGTGGCCTCTCCTGACTGCTGGAGGCCCTAATCACTCTGTCCTAGACATCATCTGCTTGACTGGTACTTGCTTTGAGTCTCACTGAACTCTAGTGCATTCTGCCAGAATTCCAAGCTCACAGGATTTCATGAACATTGTATGCAAATGGAATTCCAAGAAGCAGCAGTGAGCACTTTCACTGTGGCTCTCTCATGTCCCATGGTCCCACTGAATTTCTTACTAAGAATTTTGCCATGACAATGGCAAAGCATGGCAAGCATGGGGTCCTTCTCATTATAGGGCCTCATGAAGTCAGTAGTTTTAAAATATGCCCACAATTACTACAACTTCTTTTAGGAGACAGAGCTTAATTCCCTTCCTCTTAAGTACTGTTCTGTACTTAGTGACTTACTTGTGACAAATAAAAGGAGGCACAGTGATGGTGTATGACTTCCAAGAGTGGATGAAAGACATTGTACCTTCAGTCTTCCATCCTCTCTTCCATCATTTGCTTTGGGACAGACCAGCTGCCATAACATGAAGACAGAGCCCTGTGGAGAGCTCCACATGCAGAGCGATTGAAGCCACCTACTAATGGCCAGTGAGGAACTAAGACTTCTTGCCAAGAGCCACACAAGTGTGCCATCTTAGAGGCAGATCCTTCAGTCCAGGTCAAGGTCTTAATGTGATTGCTTGGCTATCATTTTAAGAATAGCCAAAGTCACCCAGCTAAACTTCTCTTGAATTCCCAACCCACAGAAACTTTGAAATAATAAGCAGTTTTGTTTTAAGCCTTTGAGTTTTGGGATAATTGGCTATGCCACAATAGATAACTAACATACCATTGTTTTCAAACAAAATTATACTCTTAGTACAATCCAAAGAATCGAAGTTATATCCAAGAGTTTTCCTAGCTATGTTTAATGAAGTGTCAGGAGATCCGAAATGAATAAGAGACCAGCCTCTACTTGTAAGGTACATACTGGGAGAAGAGGCAGAAGATACTCAAATTTATAGGTGTCATTTCTCTTAGGCACCATTTAATATGACCATGGCTTGTCTCCTGCTCTGATCACTGGTGAAGGAGGACTAAGCACCCATCACCACCCCCAAACACTCCCCTAAGGGAGAAGAATTGTTAATCTGATTGGTTGGTATAGTAGCAGATGCTGTAGGTGCACGAGATCATTTTCCTTGTGCCCGCCTCAAACTTCACTGTCATTTGGAGGACCAAATCGAGGCACTCTTTACACATTTCCTCAACAGACTCCACAGCCTGATCTACCATAGACCAAATGGCCTAGGCTAGTTCAGACCCTAAGGAAAAAATGTGGCTTTTCTCATATCACTTTTGATTATGCTTCAAATTGGATTTTCCTTAAGAGCTAATGCTAAGACTTTATTCTGGGTTTGAAGGTTAGTTAGCAGCGAGAGAAGTAGAGGCCTACCTAGGATGTACCAGCAACGTACATATACCTAAAATGGGCCCAGAAACCATCACTGCACAAAATCTAATATTAAAAAGCACAGAGCCACACAGAAGTCTAGATCGCTATACGTTAACAGTTGGCCTGAGCTGCTGGGCTAGCAGTCAGAGGTGGCTGGTGCCCCTAGGCAAGGAGAAGCAGATGATACCATGGCTAAGGATGGAATTTGATCATAGAGAAGACTTATTTAGGGAACAGATGGAATTGACAGGGTAGGTTGTAGAGTCTGGTGTTAGTCATGAGGCCCAGATGTTTTCAAGTAGCAAAGTGTATCTGTTGGTTTTAGCAGCATTGGCAGTGATCACTAGGTTTAGAAAAAATAGGAACTCAACTGGGAGGAGGCAACTGGGAAAGCATGTATCTGATATTGATGGGAAATGTTATTTCTTTTTTTTTAATAGTTTATTTTCAAATTGGTTTCCATATAACACCTAGTGCCCCCCACCATGACCATCACCCCCTTCTCTCCCCCTCCCCCTTCAGTCCATGGTTCGTTTTCAGTATTCAATAGTCTCTCATGATTTGTGTCCCTCACTCTCCCCAGCTCTCTTTCCCCCTTCCTCTCCCTATGGTCCTCTGTTAGGTTTCTTCTGTTAGACCTATGAGTGCAAACATATGGTATCTATCCTTCTCTG
>PJEM01016695.1:0-19598 GCA_004023845.1 Helogale parvula | reverse complement strand
TTTTGACATGCAAACCAGATGCCCCTCCCTGGCTTCAAATCTTCCAAGGATTTCCTTAGCTCTCCCTCTCTCTCTAGAGTCTCTCCCTTGGTAACCTTTTTCTCCAGAGTTCAGAAATACCTGGAGTTTGTGACTTTGCATGCGCTAAGCTTTCTCCTTCCTCACTTAGTCAAAAAAAACCACCTGCCTGGGGCCCCTAGGTGGCTCAGTTGGTTAAGCATCTGACTCTGGCTCAGGTCATGATCTCACGTTTCATGGGTTCAAACCCTGTGTCAGACTCTGTGCTGATAGCTCAGAGCCTGGAGCCTGTCTTTAGATTCTGTGTCTCCCTCTCTCTGCCTCCCCTGCTCACACTGTCTCTCTCTTTCTCAAAAATAAATAAAAAATATTTAAAGAAGTTTTTAAAAAATGTGTTAAAAAAAAAAAACACCTGCCTGTCCTTCCAAATTTGCTGACCTTTCCTGGAAGCAAGCACACCCGCTCTTGCTCCTTCCCAGGCTGGCTTCCTCACCCCTCCTGGGGATTTCCAGACACCTGAGTCTACCTCTGTCCACAACTCTAATGGATTCAAATGGATTCCCAGCTGGTCCTCCACCATGTCTTCTTGATCTCTGCATCCCTAGTGTCTAGCACCACTCTGGTACATTGGTGGCTCAACAGCTGTCTTTTGAATGAGAATGCCCAGATGCACGAATGGAGGGACAAGGTGTTGGGGGGCTCAGCTTCTTCCTACCCCCCAATTTGGGAGCTTTCCCTGGTCCAGGCCACTCATGGGACAGACAACAGAGCCTATCAAGTGGCAAGAGCCCCATGGCTGGAGTTCAGAGTCTTGGACTCCAATCCATCTTTACCAGCTGTGCGCCCTCGGACAATTTCACCTCTCTGAGTTTCTGCTTCCTTGTTTGTTTGTTCTGCTTTTAATTTTTCCGGTTCCTCTCTTGTAAGATGGGAACAGGGGCACCTCTCTGTAGGATTGTTGGGGGGGGGATTTAAAGAGCAGCACCAGGCACCACCAGGGCACCTGGCATACGGCACGTACCCGATGAAGAGAAGTTGGATGTGAAAGGGGAAACTGAGGCACAGGGGTATTGTCACTTGCCAAAGGCCACACAGTAAGTGGGGAGAGCCCCTTCAGTCCTGGTCTGGGATCCTTTCCCATGTTGTCCCTCTGAGCTCAGTCCTCAGAGACGCCAGCCAGCGGCCCCTACCTAGGGAGGGTGGCAGCAAGTGTGAGTGTGGCCAGACCTGAGGAGCTGTGGACTGACGAAGGAGAGCAGGTCCTGGATCAGCTTGAAGCAGATGCTCACAAAGATGCTGGAACCATAGGTGGCCAGCACGGCTCGTAGGAAGGATGGCTCCCGGGGCCTGGGCTGGCCCCCCAGCAGCCCCACATCCTCACTGGACACTCTCTTCCCAGATGCCACTGCGGCCTTGGGTCTGGTCCAGGGAGGAAGGAATAGTGGGTAGAAATGGGCACATGTGCCCCATGAGACAAGCACCAATAGGGCCTGATGAGGAGCAAGGGCTGTCGGCACCTCCTTTCTTGGCTCTTAGGACTGGGAGAGGGATAGACAACGTGACCTCAAAGGTGAGAACTCTCCAAGGGACTCTGGCTTCAGATGCATGAAAATATGTCATGGGCTGCTGTAACCACTACCCCAAGGACTAGAACTCGCAATTTCCAGCCCTTTCCCTGCCTCCACGGCACGGCTCCCAGGAGGATGCTGACAGGGAAGGGAGACAGGGCAGGGATGGTGAGTGACCTGGTCCCCGAACTGGGCAGGGAGGAGGTAAAGGTGGCTTGGAGGGGAAGAAGGGCAGTGCAGCATGCAGACTGGGGTCCGTATGTCTTTTCAGAGGCTCCAAGCCAAGGGAGGCTAAGACACGGCAGACCAAGACCAATTCCCTGATTCCTCCATCAGCCAGCCGCCAATTAGGGGCTCTGGGTCAAATGCACTGAAGTCTTGGGTCCCCAGTTATGGGTGGGAGGGAAGGGGGGGTTCAGTCCCGGGGTGAGACACAGGGAGGGAAGGAGAACTCTGAGCTCTAGCTCTCTTGGCTGGGGAGTTGGCCAGACAGGTTCCTAGGTCCTTGATGGGAGGCTGCGTGGGAAGGCCCTTCAGTCAAAGGATCATCTTCTTTGGTCCCTTCCTCCAGGCAGGAGGCAGGATTAAGAGAAGAGGCTGGCCTCAACCTTCTTTCCCTGGCCCTTCCCCTCCTGAGGGAAGTCCCTGGAACTTACCTTTCAGGACAGGCAGGATAGTGAAGGGGTAGGGGCAGTGGACCCGGACATCTGTGGGTCTTAGCCCCGCCACCACCAATTCGGGGACCTTGTGTGCCTTATTCAACCCTCATTCCTCAGTGTCCATTTGTAACATGGAAACAACAGAACCTGCGCGGCAGGACTGTGAGAGATTGAGTTGATCTACATGTTTAGGGCCATGTGGGGATGGATTAAGCGCTACAAAAGTGTCAGCTAGTCCCTGGAGTAAGAAGAGCTGAGGAGAGCTGGCCCCACTCAGGCCCGGGCATCCCCCCTTAGGACGGCTGGCACCTGTTCTACCTTTCCCCATCCCCACTCCTGCGATGGCCTCAGGTCTGCCGGCCTCCCCCGCAGGAGACTTGGGGTGTGGGACCCCATGGAAGGCCTCACCGCGCTGCCCGCTTCTGCTGCTTCTTCCATTCCTCCATCAGCCTGTCCACCACCATCTTCGAGCGGTCGTCCTCTTTCAGGGACCAGAGGTCCTGCTCCTCCAGGGGGCGCCGGTAGCCAAGGATGGCCATCCTGGGGCAGGCGGCAGGCCCAGACAGGGTCAGAGCTTAGTAGCTTAGAGCTAGGGACCAGGGTCTCCAGGGCCCCAGAGTCTCCCTGAGGTGCTGTGGCCAAGGGCAGTGTCTCCTTTATTGCCCCAGTGAACAGCCTAGAGGTCATTGCCTCCTATCCCACGTTCCTACCCAGCCCCTTCTCCGCCTCATCCCCAGATGCCAAGCCGACCTTCGGGCCTCGGTGATGAAATTCACACTGACTGCAGCCCCCAGGAGAGGACAAGTCTGGGTGGACGGAGTCCCAAGCCCAAGTGCCTCTTCAGTGCAGTGTGGCTAATGAGCTGTCACCCAGGTCACAGACACAATTATCCTCCTCCAGCCACACTGAGGGGCGGCCAAGGAAATGACAAGCTGCAAGCTTATCCCCGACAGAAGAGCTTGGAAGTAATTACAGTTTCTCTTTAGCCCCCCGGGCCTGTTCTTGTGATTGCCGGATGCAGGCCTGGCCTGGGATGCGAGCTGGGCCCGCCGGGCCTCTGCGCTCAGCCCCTAGCCCAAACGGACAGGCTTCCCCACCCTTGCCCGCCCCCAGTGCCCTCTAGGGTCAGAGTTTGGGGCAGTGAAACAAGCCAGCTCAACTTCTGGACTGCTCCCCCTCCTCCCCACCTCCCCTCCCCTCTTCCCTCTGGCCCAGCATGGAGGAAGAGCTGACTCACTTCGTGAACCACCAGAAAGACAGGCGGGAGAGGAAGCTGGCGCTGATCTCTGGGGAGGGGTTCTAGAAGATGAGAGGTAGGTGAGGAAGAATCTGGAGGGCTCCCCCACAAAAGCAGAGCAGAGGGGGCAGGGGCCCTCGTTCCTTCCTGGAGGGAAGGATGACATGGAGATGGAAGAAACTGGAAGGGATGGGTGCTGCTGGTAAGGGTGGGGCTGAGGAGTGGGTTGTGGAAGCCCGACCACCACCCAGCCTCCATGGTAAACTCACAGGCTCGACATTCTTTGGGGAGAAAAATGGCGGCTTCTCCCTGAAGCAGGACAGGATGAGAGCAAAGAGGACCAGGGCGAAGTAGATGTAGAAGGTGGTGAAGCGGAAGAGGTCTGAGATCTTGCCCTGAGGGGGGGAATGGGGAGGGACATCAGACACGCGGGGAACCCTGCGTGTGCAGTCCTGCCCCCACTGGGTCCTTTGGGGGCATTGGGCTCCTATGGGGTGGGGTGCAACACCCAGAGGGTTCTGAGAGATGGGGAGAGGTCAGAAGGGGGCCGCTGTTCGCGGAGGACCCGCCAAGCACTCCACCTGCATCACCTCTTCCCACCCTCCCTTCAAGGTCGGAAATCTCACAATATCCAGTTTGCAACCGAGGAAATGAGACTCCAAAACCTAACTTGTCCAGGATCGTATAAAGAGTAAGTGGAGTGTTCTGAGCCTGCACTTTCACCATCACATTTGACTGCCCCCACCCTTGAAATGGAGGAATACCCCACCCCATCACCACAGGAAAGGTCAAGACAAGGACCAGAGAACTGGGGAAGATGGGAAGAAAGGGGAGTGCAGGACAACAGGACTTCCGGGAAGGACAGACTGCTCATGCATGTCTGCACACACGTGCCCCGGATGCAGACGCCGGCACACACCCTTGTCAGACACTGCACTTGGTGGTAGCCGTCGTGGCTACAGAACGGCCCCCTGTATTCTGGTGAAGACCCCGCAATGGCCGTGTCCTGCCTCATTCCACCTGTGTGACACTAGTCGTGACCCCCGGTTCCTCGGTCTGCTTCCCAGCACAGATACAGCAAGAAGGGGACAACATAGGAAGGACTCAACAGCAGGGGAGATCCTGGGAGCAGGGGAGAGACAGCTTGGGACCAGCGGTGACCTTGAGACCTGAGGCCAACCCTTAGATAGGGCTGCACCCGGCAGGCGCCCCTCAGTCCCCTTACCTTTGCCACGGCTGAAAGGATCTTGGAGCGGAAGGGGATGATGGCACAGACCACACATAGGAACCAGAAGATGATGAGGACTCCCGAGGATTGTACCCCCTGCAGCCGCTCGTACTGGATCAGCAGAGTGGCCAGCAGCTGTGCAGATGGGGCAAGGAGGGCAGGCCGGAGCACACATGCATCTGGACCCGCCTCTGTCCTCCCCACCCCACGCGGCCAGATCTTCCCGGGTTCACCCCATCCTCTTCCCACTGTAAGGTATCCGGCCCTCTCCGCAGGGCCTACGGTTCCCCGTCACCATCCCACAACTCACTGGAGACCCTCCCCCATCAACTTCCAGGGCCCCCGCACTGACCATGGTGACCCCCACCAGCAATGGGGTGACAAAGAAGACGGGGGCGGGGCTCTGGCCGTGGATGAGGCCATAGAAGGTGTAGAAGAGGTCAGCCCAGGAGACGCACCACAGCAGGACGCCCAAGGCCTACAAACATGGCACATGGTAGAAACCCCGCCTCCAAACCGTCCCCACTAGAGACTGTCCTTTTATTCTGCTCAGGGTCTGGCCCCAGAGGCTAGGCTGTGCGCTGGCCAGAAGCTTCCTGGGGGTGGGAGAGTGTTGCCAGAGAACTTTCCTAAACTTTTGCAAGCACAGACTTTAGCTGGCAGGCTATCGTGCCCCTGAGCTACAGGGCAGGGGTATCTGGGAAACTGTTCAGCCCCCGAGGTGGGGAGGGGCTGGGAGGGAGGAGAATTACAATGAAGAAAACCTCCCAGGTCCCGGTCCCACCCGCAGGAGATCCCTGAGCCCCCTGACCGTCTTGAGCCTGGAGAGGTGGGAGAGGATGATGTAGCCTCGGTGGCACTGTCTCAGGTAGAAGAGGTAGCAGGGCAGGGCGGCCCACAGGTAGATGCAGGGGACCCAGGCCAGCAGGGAGTTCTGGAAACAGGGAGTGAGGTCCGGGTTGTCGGTGTGCACAGACAGATTGGCGTCCTGGGGACAGAGAGAACAGTTTCGTGCTGTGGCAGCCTGCTGCAGAATGGGGCTCTCCTTCCAGGAAGGCTGCTGGGCCAGAGGGGCGCTCCACCGGCTCTGGGAGCGGGGGTGGGGGTCAGAAGGTGTCTGAAGATGACACAGTGTCAGCATGCAGACAAGCTAAGTGCTGGCTAGGGCGCACGCTCTCCTAGAAGGCCGCTCGCCCCTCTTTCTCATTTCCCCCTCTCACTAATTGAGGCATCATTAAAGCACAACAAAGTGTGCCCGTGTAAAGTGCACAAGCCAATGGGCGTCGCAGTCATACACAAGGGCAAAACCACGGCCACGGTAAAGATACAGGCTATGTCCAGCGTGCCACGACTTCCCCGGTGCCCCTTCGCAGCCCGTCCCTCCCAGGCAGCCCCTGCTCTGCTTTCTGCCATTCTAGATTTCCACTTTATAAAAAAAGAAATCAGTGTGATTTTTTGGAAAACTTTAAATGTTTATTATTTATTTATTTATTTTTGAGAGAGAGAGAGAGAGAGAGACAGTGTGAGCAGAGGAGGGTTAGAGAGAGAGAGATACAGAATCCTAAGGCTCCAGGCTCTGAGCTGTCAGCACAGGGGGGTCGAACTCATAAACCGTGAGGTTATGCCCTCAGCTAAAATCATCTGGGCTTAACCAACTGAGTCACCCAGGTGCCCCAAGTGTTTGGTTTTATAGATGCATTATATGCGCATGGTTGAAGAGCCTGCTTCCTCACCCAAAAGGGGGTTTCTCTGAGCTTAATTTGCTTCTCTTTTGCATTCAGAAAGCCATCCATCACCTCACCTCCCTCAATAACTGGGCAAGCTCAAAGGGGCAAGGGGATAAGAGAGAGCTTTGTAAATTACAAAGCCTGGGTGACCGACCATCCCCATTTGGGACTGTCCCCATCCTGGTACTGGAGTCTGGTGTTGGTGGGGAACCACTGAGTCCAGACCCGGGCCAGTCTTTGGATAGAATTCTGAACCCATCTTCAGAAGGAGATGGGGGAATACATTCAAACACATATCTCAGCAAGATTGTTTCTTTCAGGACCACAGACTACTGATCTTCCCCACTCTCCCAACCTCCACAAAGCATTAGATGTTCTTTCCAGAAAGCTCAGAAAATATAAGCAAGTAACAACAACAACAACAACAACAAAACCCATCCACACAGAGACAACTACTAACACTAGAGCCTATAAGACTTCCTACTTCCCAACTGCCCATTTAAATAATGATCATTTTTAGTTTTGTCCAAGTTATACTTTCACGAAACTTTATTTATTTATTTTTTTACATTTATTTACTTTTGAGAGACAGAGAGAGACAGAATGTGAACAGGGGAGGGACAGAGAGAGAGGGAGACACAGTCCGAAGCAGGCTTCAGGCTCTGAGCTGTCAGCACAGAGACCAACGCAGGGCTCGAACCCACGAACCATGAGATCATGACCTGAAGTCAGACGCTCAACTGACTGAGCCACCCAGGCATCCCTGTTTATTTCTTTTTGAGAAAGACAGAGAGAGAGAGAGAGAGAGAGAGAGAGAGAGAGAGAGCCCTAGTAGAGGAGGGGCAGAGAGAGAGGGAGACAGAATTCGAAGCAGGTTCCAGGCTCTGAGTTGTCAGCACAGAGATCAGTGTGGGGCTCGAACCCACAAACCTGGAGATCATGATCTGAGCTGAAGTTGTACACTTAATGGATTGAAGCACCCCAGTGCCTCCCTAGTTCCATTTTCTAGGGATAAATATGTTCAAATGCGCTAACTTCTATCTACTTCTATATTTTATTTTTAATAAGTGTTTTTTTAAAAACATTTAATTTTGAGAGACAGAGCAAGACAAAGCATGAGTGGGGAAGGGGCAGAGAGAGGAGGGACACAGAATCTGAAGCAGGCTCCAGGTTTTGAATTTTCAGCACAGAGCCCAACGCAGGGCTCGAACCCACAAACCATGAGATCATGACCCGAGCCGAAGTCAGACGCCTAACCAACTGAGCCACTCAGGTGCTCTATACTTCTATATAATAAAGCAATTTGTTCTTACTATTATTGTTCGATTTACTACTGTTTGGTAATAAGGCTGCACCTGTCTTGTCCTTCTCATTGGAGTGCCCTCACCCTTCACCCACAGGCTTTGGTTAAATAAATAGTCAGAGTTTACACTTCTTTGACTCTGTCAATGTCATTACAATGGGCTGGATTGAGATCTATGTCTTTTTTTCGAACTGTGTGATGTTGCAACATCCTTAACCTTAACCATTGCCTCTCTGGACCTGATTTCTTTGAAGGTAATGTTGGGGATAACATCTCTCCAACCCCCTCCCCTCTGGTCCCTCCCCACTGCCATCCCATCCAGTTCCTTCTACACATCAGTGACTCTCCTGGCCTTCTCTGCTCTTTTTTTATGCTAATTTTTGAGAGAGATAGAGAACAAGTGGGGGAGGGGCAGAGAGAGAAGGAGACAGAGAATCCAAAGCAGGCTCCAGGCTCCAGGCTCTAAGCTGTCAGCACAGAGCCCAACATGGGGCTCAAACTCACTAGCTGTGAGATCATGACCTGAGCCAAAGTCAGGCGCTTAACCAACTGAGCCACCCAGTCAGCCATCTTTCTTTTCTCTATGGTACCTCTCACCTTCTAACACGCTATGTAAGTCACGGGTTTATTGTGTTTTCTCTCATCTCTTCCGCCTGAGGTGTCATTTTAATTTCATGTATTGATGTATCCTAAGTACTTAGAACAATGCCAAGCACATAGCGGGGGGGGGGGGGGGGATATGGATGTGGTTAAATAAGTTAAATGAAATATGAGTTGCATAAATGAATGAATAAAAGGATAATATATTAATCATTTAATCCTTCAGCGGTGCCCTAAAGCCTAGGAGACAAAGTCCAAGCATCTTGCTATGGCATTCGAAGCTTCCAGCTGGCATTGAATTATCTGTCCACGGGAACTACTGAACTATCCACATGCTTGAGTTCTCCCATCTTTTTTTTAAATGTTTATTTATTTATTTTTGAGAGGGACAGAGTACAAGCGGGGGAGGTGCAGAGAGAGAGAGGGAGACACAGAATCTGAAGCAGGCTCGAGGCTCTGAGCTGTCAGCACAGAGCAGACACGGAGCCCGAACCCAAAAACCGTGAGATCATGACCTGAGGTGAAGTCGGACGCTTAACTGACTGAGCTACCCAGGAGCCCCAGTTGAGTTCTCCCATCTTAAAATATTCAAGGATTGGTCTGCGCATCCTGCCTCCCCTTCTTCAGCTTCTCCTCTTTAATTGCATCCGGGTCAACACTCTGCCCACTGACGCCCTGCCCTAGGCCATCAGAGGGCTCTTCCTGAAAGGCAGCTTTGTGCCCCTCGCTTCATGCCCGTGACCCTGCAGCACCTCCTGCTGCTCCTGGAGCCCAGCGCCCAAGCACCCCGCAGCCTTCTCTTCCTGCTGCCCCATCCCCGCCACCAGCTCACTTCATTCTAAATCTGCTCTGAGGGTCCGTGGCTACACTTTTGCCCAACCCACTTTCTCTTCCACCTTCCACCTGTTGGGCCAGGCTTAGCAGCCACGTCTCCCATCTCCCGACTACCCTTCTTCCTCTGAAGTCAGCACTGGATGGGGGTCCACCTTCTGAGAGCATCAGTTTTTCCACTTGATGCTGCTGCGTTAAGGATACACTCCGAGTCATGTGCTGGGCTCAAAGCACCTGTGACAGACCTGTCCCTGCCTCTGGGGAGCCTGAGGTCCAGGGGCAGGTTGCTTCGGGGTATTAGATTCAAGCCCCGGTGGCAAAGGGTATACCATATACAGCTTGTAACCTGGGGGCCACATCCAGCAAAGTGAGCTAAGGACCCTTAAGGACTGAGGATTCTTGCTGAGCACCAGACATGCTGGCCCAGGGCTCGGTGCTGGTCCCAGAGCTGGGCACGCTGCCAGGCCTAGTCAGGGCACCCCAGAGGGAGGGGAACTGACACACTAACCCAGTCCTTTCCCCTTTTTAAAACACTTTGTGGGGTGCCTGGGTGGCTCAGCCAGTTAAGCGGCCAGCTTCAGCTCAGGTCATGATCTTGCAGTTTGTGAGTTCAGGACCTGCGTCGGGCCCTGTGCTAACAGCTTGGAACCTGGAGCCTGCTTTGGATTCTGTGTCTCCCTTTCTCTCTCTGCCTCTTTCCCACTCATTCTCTCTCTCTCTCTCAAAAATAAATAAATATGAAAATAAATAAACAAAATACTTCTTATTCAACTTACAGAGCACTTGTTATTATAAACTCACAGAAAAGCGCGCACACTTCAGCGAATTTTCACACACTGAACACATTCATGCAACCAGCACCCAAATCAAGACACAAGACATTGCCGGGACCTAGACACCCTCTCCTTGTGCCCCCTCCCAGCCACTACTCACCACGGAGGAATGCTATCCCAACTTCTAACCATGTGGATTACCCTTTGCCCATGGGTAGGGGGGTCTTCCTATAAAGGAAATGATACACGATGTGTCTTTCAGGTCTGGCTTCTTTCACACAACTCTGTGTTTGTGGGGAGTCATTCTTGGGGTTGAGTGTGAGTAAGGATTCTCCCTCCTCATTTCTGGGGGGTGATCCATTATATGAATGAGCCCTTGTGTTTATTCATTTTATTGTCAACGGGCAGCCCCGCCCTATTTTAAATTCAGCAAACCCATTAAACGCATCCACTTCCTCAGGATCCAGATAACCTGCCTAAGGCCATCTGTAACTCGCACCTTCAGGTCTTCAGACCTCACTGGGTCCAGCCTGAGCCTCACCCCCTACAGGAAGCCTTTCTGGGGCACCCCAGCCTCCGACAGGACTTTCTTTTGCTTTATCCTCGGTGGTTTGGGCAGCCCTGTAAGTGACTGTTAATCTGAGAGTGATAAAGGTCCCTTCTGTTTCAGCGGCATTTTATTACAGCACTTACATGGTCATTACCTGGCTGTTATTTCAGAAGTTCAGAGGAGGAACCGATTTAGGTCCAGCTCACAAAAGAGAAAGCAGGCTACACCTGGTCTGGCAACAGGTCCAAGGACCGGGTAACAGAGAGCTGAGACAGGCACCAGGGCCTTGTCACAGCAAGCCTGGGTTTCTCCTGCTCCCACCTGCAAACTTAGCCCATCCCCTGCAGTATTTCTACTCTTCCCCTTGCTAGCCCCGGCTCCTTCAGCCCCCAGCACGGGGCTGGGTACGCAGGAGCAGTCCCTACACGATACGGCATGGGTGCTGAGTGGCTGCTGATGACAAGGAAGTGGGTACGTAGCATGGATGGAGCCCGAGTTCGAAGCCATGATGGGGAATCACTGTATGAACGTGCAGGTCAGTGGCATGGCTTTTTAAGGCAGGTGGGGAGTGGCCACAAAGGCTGATACAGAGGACCCAGTATGAGTCACCACCCTGAGCCACGGAACCGGGGACAAGTTTCTTCACTTTCCAAAGCTCGGTGTTCATCATGAGTACTGGGGGGGGGGGGGTGGACAGAATTTCTGCCAGCTCCCCACGGCGAGAGAATGAGCAGATCACCCCGCCTCTCACAGGACAGCACAGGGGACGCAGGTGCTGAAGCAAGAGGCTGTTGGAACTTCGTTTTGGTTTAGCAGTCAGCCTGCACTGTGGCAACAATCAAGAGATCTTGGGGGCGCCTGGGTGGCTCATTCGGTTAAGTAACTGACTTCAGCTCAGGTCATGATCTCGTGGTTCGTGAATTTGAGCCCCATGTCGGTCTGTGCTGACAGCTTGGAGCCTGAAGCCTGCTTTGGATTCTGTGTCTCCCTCTCCCTCTGCCCTCCCCTGCTCACGCTCTGTCTCTCAAAAATAAATATATGTTAAAAAAAAAAAAAAAGAGAGAGATCTTGGAGGCGCAAAGCCTCAGATGGCTGCTTGGACTGACGGGGAGATCCAACCCGGGCTCACCTTCTTTCTCCCACCCCGTTAGAGCCCTCTCCAGGGGCGGCAGGCACCCACCCATGCTTGTGTCCCTAGATTATTTACCCCAGAGCCCTCACTAGGACATCGAGGGGACAGATCATACACAATGCATCCAGAACTGAACTCCTGCCCGTCCCCTCCTCAACAGCCTGCCCACCTGGATGGACAGCCACTCTTTCCCTCTCCCAGATTAAAATCCCTGGGGTCCTCCTTGATCCTTCTCTTCCTTTCGCTCCCCACACTCAACCCCTGAGCAAACCCTGTCTGCTCCACCTTCAAATCACCAGGCTGAAGGAGATAGAAATGCTCTATTTGACTGTCTCTATCTACAATGGCAACTTCCTCTGGTTCTTCCGGGTATGTCCAGAATCTGACCACTTCTCTTGGCACCGCTCTCTCGCGCCTGGGTTATTGCCATAGCTCCCTCTCTGGTCTTCCTGCCTCCATCCCTAGGGCCACTTGCCCTGGCAGACTTTTCCAGCACAGTCACCAGAGGTTTGTGAAATCCAGGTCAGACCACACCTACCAAGTCACTCATGGTGCAAACCTGTGGAAGGCTCTCCGCTTCACGCAGAGTAAAAGCCAAAGTTCTGCGTGTCCTCACACCCATCAGGTCTGCCTCCCCCATCTCTTTGGTCTCATGTCCCCACTGCCCTCTGTCACTCTGCCCTCAGGGTGGTGGCACTATGCCTCATTCCCTCCACACCTTCAAGGGCTTACTCAGATCTCACTGTCAGACGGAGGTCCACCCTGACCTTCCTAATGAAACTTGTAACCCACCCCCACCCCCGCTGCCGCACTCCCGTCCCTCTTAGCCTGTCCCATTTTCCCCATGGCCCTGATCCCTTCCCGGCATAGCATAAAACTGAGTCCTTTATTGTGTGTATTGCTCCTCTGTCTGCTCCCATTGGAACACAGGCTCCATGGGTGTTTACCGGAGCCCCCAGGACATGGGTTGGCACAGAGAGGACACTCATAATGCATTTGGTGAGCAAGAGAACGAATGAATAAACAAAGGAATGAAGGGGGCCCTCTGAAGCCCCGTTTCTGCCGCTGAGTGCCCAGGGTACAGCACACCCTCTCCCCGACAGCAAGGCCACAGCCCTTGGCACCCAAGGGGTCTCTGATCCAAACAAAGTTAAGTGTAAAGGACAGCGTTAGTGGAAGTCATTCCTGGACCCCATGACACTCCCTATAGGCCTGCTGGGCCTCTGAAATAAGGACCCCTCACTCAGCCATTTCCATTCAGAAGAATGGGCTGGGCTGGGCTGGCCTGGGAACCGGGCCCAGAGGGCCTCCCCCCCACCCCCGTCCGTCCTCACAGTCACCATACAGTTTCCACAACCAAAGTGACAGCTTTGTTAATAATGCGATTCGACAGCTGCACAGGGCTGATAAGGTCTGGCACCCAATGGACCGCACGGAGGAGGGCCCCTCCGTGGGCACAGAGGCTGAAATCCCTAGAGACCCAAGCAGGGGACAAGTGGGCAGGAGGGTGGCGCTGGCTGGGTTACAGCTCTGTCAGGGACTTCCCAGCACCCTCCCAACCCTCCTCCTGCCCCCCCCCCCCGGGGGCCCCAGGCTTGTTGACAGCCTCTGCTCGGTGGGAAGAGTAATTACTTCCTTAATCCTGTGAGGGAGGGAGAAGGGGGGAGAAAGGATCAACTGACAAGTTCATTTATCTCAGCAGAAATGGAGGTGCAGAAAGGGCAAGGGCCTGCTCTGATCCCTGATCCCCGTTCAAGCTCACTGCCCTACTGTGGCTGCAACAGCAGCCTTTGCAAGGGCCTGGGGGGCGGAGGGGGGGGGGAAGTCCTTGTGCTGGGCCAGCCTGTGGCTCACCGGCCCCATGGCCCAGCTGCTGCTGAAGCGGGGGCATTCCAACCACCAAGGACTCTGGCTGTTCGAGCACCAAGGTGCTCCAGGATTACCATCTCAAGCTCACCACAGCTGAGACCCAGGGCTGGCTAGGCAGTGACAGCCCCAGATCCCAGGGGCTAACACAAGGACTTGGACCCCGGGCAGTTTAGCTCCAGAGTCTCCGTCCCTGTTCTGCAACACTTCCTCTACACCCTGCAGGGCTCTGACATGACCTCCCACAGGCGTCCAGATCACCTGAAACGTTAAAACTCTCCTTTTGGCCAGTGCAGCCCACCCTCGAATCACCTCCTGGCTGCGGTTCTCACAGGGGGAGGGGCTGCCAACATGGGCAATGGACTAGGTGCGGTTCTGGGAGCTGCTGGACTAGGAGCCTGAATACCCAGTAAGAAGGAGAGATCAGACCGGAGGGTACCACCCCCCAGTACGACCTGCTGGACCTGCCGTGAGAGACAGAAACAGCTCCAGGTGGGGAGAGGAGAGGCCCGGCCAACCAGAGGTAGCATATCTGAGTGCCCCCCACCCCAACTCCCCAGGGATCCTGCTCTGTCCCTGCCCTGGGACAGCCCCACCTGGGAGACAAGGCCCAGGCACTTTGATCCTGCACCCCGCCCCCCTGCTGGGACCTCCCTCTCTGGGGGCCTGCCCAGTGCTCTGAGGCCATTTCCCAGCTTTCCTTCCCAAATGCCATTTCCCTGACTCACTTCCTTCCCTAAACCTCTGGCCCCCAAAACCCGGATCCAGAGGCTGTGGGGGAGCAGAAGGGCTGGGGGTAAGCCAGCCTAAAGTCACAAGGGACCAAATCCTCCCAGAGGCGCCAGAGCTTAGAGGCTCCAAGTGGTCCAGCACCAGCTCTGTTGCTACCCACCCCCACCTGGCTGGGATGGAGGGAGGGGGCTTCTAGAGGTCCTTACCAGGTAGGGGGGACAGGGCTCTTATGGAGAAACTTTGGTGATCAGTAGGCTCAGGTGCCCATCTCCTGCCCACCTGCCTACCTCTGGCAGTTTCCTCGGTGCTTTGCAAGTCACTATCTTGCTTTGAGAGTCACAGTACATTGCAGTCAGAGCCTCCGTTACTTCTGCTTGGTTTGGGCAAAGACCAAGGGGGAAGCCGAAGGCTCTAATACCCTAATGTTTAGAGCCTTGAGCCTGAGGATCAGCCTCCCAGAATTCGTACTGGGAAACTCTACCTGAAGGGGGCCCCCGGGATTTAAGCCACAAAATCCCCAGCAAAGAGCTGAAACCGGAGTCCCTGGCCCAGTTGCCCTATCAGCCCCTCCCTCATAGCTCTTCCCAGACCTCCCTCCCTCTTGGAACCTCATTTCTCACTAACCTCTGTTTTCCATGACAATCAGGACCCTGTCACCCACAGAACGTTTTTGTAGCTCTTGAAATGGTTTCACCTTCCCTGCTCACGTGATCGCAACAGTCTTGCAAGGTGATTAGATGAGGGATTCCCCTATTTCACAGATGAGTAACTGAGGCTGTGCCAGTAACCTCGGGAGAAGGCATGGAGATCAAGTGGCCAGATGGGCCTGAACCCCGCACCCTGCGGGGGGGGGGGGGAGGGGAGGGCAGGAGCAGCCCCCACCTTTTCACTCCTGATTCAGGCACTTTCCATTCTTCCATTCTGCCCTGAACTACTTACTTCCCACTAGGTGGGTCATCCCCACCCCCCACCCCGCAGGCCCCTGAGATAAAAACTCTGGGGGGGGGGCAGTATACCTGAATAATATGCAATACAAACGAGATGCAAACTAGCCCACCAGGAAGGTCACCCAGGACTCCAGAGCCTCTAGAGTGGCTGAGCTGGCCATGGGTGGTACAGCTCCAGCCCCCTGGCCTCAGGTCTCAGCTCAGAGGAGGAGCTGGGAGCCTTCGTGCTTTCTGCCCACCCGCCCCTGGTCACCAGCCACGCAGCCTCCAGGGCCACACACCTCCAGGGGCCAGGAGGTTTTGTGGAAGATGGTAAATATTTAGATGGGAATGAGCAAAAGGAGTGAGTTCCCTGTCCTTTGAGGTTCCCAAGCAGAGACCACGACAGGGGATTCATCCCTTGGACCTAATATAGATAAACTGACTCCCAGGGATCTCGAGGTCTCAGAGGAAATACAAAGAACTCTAGGGAGAAGTCTAGGGACAAGGAGGCAAGAAACCCAAGGCTGCACAGTCAGGCAGGGCAAGGCTGGCCCCATGTCTCACGGCCCTGCTTCCCAGTCCAGCTCTCTGCACCTTACTGTTGTGTGACCTTGACTGGCCCATTCCCTCCCTGGCTCTCAGTTTCCCAAGGTCTGCAACACGGGCCTGGGCTAGCTGCTTCAAGCCCCTCAGTTCTGTGGAGTCTCTTGGATTCTACAACGCCATCGAAAAGTAGAGTCAAAGGCTCCCTAAGCTTTGAAGAAGTTCCTCACCTCCACCTCCTCAGTCTGACTCCGCACAGTCCTAACCTTCTGCCATTAACAGGTCACCCAGGCACAGGAGCCCTTGCACTTGAGGCTTGGGCACATCTGCCCCTTTGATTTGCAAGTCCTCCGCCTGGACATCGCAGACATCACGACCCTGCCGTGGCCATGCAGGTATACTCATGAGCCAAAGGGACAACCTCTGGAGTTGGTGATTAATCCAAGCTGGACGATGGATGCGGCTTCCTAGGCAGATGGGCCAAGAAAGTTGTACCATCTTTGATTAATGACACTTTAGGGATCCAGAGGGAAAGAGAGATATCCAAAGATATTATTTTATAGGTCCTCCATTGTCTAGGTCCCCAGTTTCAAAAATCCACGTGCCACCCCCCTCAGCCCATGCCAAACACAGCCCGAGAACAGAGTTTTTGAGTGTATATACCCTCTATGTCCACATACATGTCCACACACCCACACAAGAACATATCCGTGAATCACACATACGGGATGCACACACATCAGGCATATAGGTCCAAATACTTGAAATGGGGAAAAAGATTTAGAGATTGAAAACCAGGGGCCTTGGATTTGAGGCCAGCCTATGCTGGGCATGGCCTGCATAACCATGGACAACCCCCTCGAATCTGAGACTGTCCCTAAAACGGAGAAGCACCACTCGCTGCCTCGAGGGCTGCAGTGAAGATGAAAAGGAGCTGACGTGGGTAGGTTTTGAAAGCTGTAAAAAAGCTCTTGGGCTGTCTACACTTAAACCTGAACTATGCTAAGAACTAGAATCAGTAGCCTGAAAAGCACTTGATGTTTTAGAAAAGGATTTGGCATATGAGCAAAAAGCCTGCTTTTCTAACCCAGCTCTGTTTTCTTCTAACGGGGTGACTTCGAGCGAGTCCCTTCCTCTTTCCTTTTCCCCATTTACAAAAGGAGAGGTTTGGAGAGGGACTCCCTACTTCTTAGTGGCTCTCAACACCAGAGAAAAGAAGGTGGCAGGAGCCTTTTCCAAGAAGAGTAGAGCCAGCTTTCCTAAGTACCTGGTTGAACAGGTGCTCTGGTCGTCCCTGGGGCCACTGGGAGGGGAGGGGCAGGCGTAGAGCTGGGCAACTGAGCCCTAGTCCCTGTGGGGACACCAGTTCTGATCCGTGCCTAGATTTCCCAGGCTCCCTCCCGCCTCCCGACAGCAGGGCAGTTCCCGAGCGCGCACCCCTGGGATTCGGCTCCAGGTGGCACGGCCAGACCCCTTCCCCGCGACACCCCCTCCCCAGGGCCCTCTCAGGAGCTCAGCGGCGCGCTGCGCGACCTCGGTCCCGGGACACTTCCTTACCCAGAACTTGGAGCCGCACAGGGCATCCATGGGGTCAGGGCGCCGAGGCTAGGAAGCAAATGCGGGTAGCCTACCCTGGCCGGGACTTGGCAGAGCCCGGGGCCGCCTCCGCACCCGCCCCTCCCTGCGCCCCGCCCCGCCCCGCCGCGCCCGGTCCTATCCTCAGCCCTTTGGGTTGAATCTCGAATTTCTAGTGGCCAAGAATTGCGACAGAGCCTCCCTGAGACTGCGGCTTCTGGAAGAACTTTGGGACAGGGATGGCAGGCCATTGACACAGTGACAACTCGTTCAAGTGGCCAGTGGAGCGTGCTGGAAAGATGTCCCTCCTTGTGCTGAGACTGATAGGGCTGGAGCAGGGTTTTTTTTTTTTTTCCAAGGGGCACCCACCTGCTCTCACAGGGCACGAATCTGCCGGCCCACGAGTCATGGAGAGGTGGAAAGTGACTTAGCAAGGCTCCCTGCGTGAGTAAATCCTTGATCAGATCACGTTCAGCTCTGGATCTCAGTCTCCTTATCCGTGAAATGGGAATGCTGAGTGCCCAGACAATCAGAAAGTTTACCTCTCCAGCCACAAGTTACCGGGGCACCGGCAGAAACCAGTCCTGTGTGATGCCCTCAAGGACAGCGGGAGGGAAGGGGTCCTAGTGTCACACGGATGGTGGCTTCCCATGGCTCTCTTAAATTGCTGCCTTGCTGAGGGTCTGTGGCTCCTGGATCTGGTGCCTGCTGCGTGAGTGTCACTCCTTGCCTCCACTTTTGCTTCTGAGAAACAGAGAAACTCCTAGTTCATAGGGTTACTCTGAGGACTAAATGGCCACGGCACGTATGGCATCAGGTGCGCTGCCTGCCACACTTGGTGGGCACCCAACGTGTGTTCATTTCTTCCACTCCAGCCCTGTCAGGGTCGGGGATGGACAGGTGAAGCCCCAGAAGGAGCCCCACATTCACAGATTCCGAAGGTGGAGTCTTCACATTCCCCATCTGTAAAAACCCCGTTGGGGCTTTGGGGCCTTCTCCTGCTTGCCCCATGCTGTGTTCCCTCCGGCCCCCACAGAAGCCTTCTTGGGGCTGAGACAGAATCCCTACACCCGCCCCCGCCCTAGCTCTCCCCTGCCTTCACCTCTCCAGCCCTGTGGTCTTGGCCCCTCTCTGCGAGGTCTGCCAGGGGTCACCCTGGTGATCCCTTCCCTGGTGCTTCTTACGAGGTGTTTTCGTCCTTGGCTGCCGAGCAGCAGGCATGGGTGGGCCAGCGAGATAACACAGAGGCAGCCAGTCACCGCTTGTCCTTCTGGGCAAGCAGGAAGTGACCAGAAGGAAGTCTATGTCATGAGCTATCAGAACAGAGATCTGAGCTGCGCCGGGCAGAGCAGGCTGGACAGGGTTCCCCTTTCCCAGGCAGAGGGATGGGGTGGGGACCTGCTCCCCCTCCACTTGGCAAGTCCTCTCAGCCCTTTGTCTGCCCCCCTCCCCTCCCCTGACCTAGTCACCCTCCACCCGGCTCCCATCCTTGAGCCCAAGACTTCATAAAGCTTTCACATCTTGTCATAGAGTGCCTTGGGTTATATTTAGTTGTGAAGAATCTGTCTTCCCTGCCAGTCTGAGAGGTCCCCAAAGGCAGGGATTGACTGAGTCTCCTCCAACTCCCCTCCCTGCCTTGGGCAGTAACTTCTGTATGCTGTGTAACCTTAACAAGGCCCTTGAGGTCTCTGGGACTCAGTTTCCTGAGCCACCTGGATGAAATGCTATCTGAGGTCTCTTCTAGCCCTGCTGATCCAGGCTTCTGTGGTGAGCAGACCTTCTCCAACTCTTCCTCTAGTTTGGGGCCAGGACCTTTGGTTTCCATCTTCAGCACTGGGGCTGAGGCACTGTCCTTTCTGGCACCATCTCGCCTTGCCTTTGGAGAGCTCTTGGCCAACTCACGGCATTGGGAGGAGCCTCTGAGGGCACGGGAAGGGGACCTCGGCCATCCTCACCTTCCTTCCCATCTGTCTTGAGCTATTCCCTGGGGGTTGCTATGTCTGGCTCCTCTTGGAATGTGGTCCTTTTCGCATAGCCCTTCAATAATAACCATAAAATCCCTAGGGTGTGATTGTTCTGATTCCACCAGGGCAAGTAAACTGAGGCCTCGAGGTGTCTTATCCTGGCAGAAGAGTGAGGTGCTCCTTGTCTTCTGAATGCTGGGCTATTTCCATGCAGCCATTTTGGGCAGGGAGGCATGTCTGGTATCCTTAGCGGATGCCTTCATGGTCATGGACCCACTTGGAAGGTTGCTTGCCACGGTCTCCTCCCTACACCTCACCTCCCTTTCTGCACCTGGTAAATTACCCATCCAAATTACCCATTCA
>PJEM01016694.1:0-24821 GCA_004023845.1 Helogale parvula | reverse complement strand
GATGGATGGATGGATGGATGGACAGATGGAAGGATGGATGAATGCATAGATGGATAGATGGATGGATGGATGGATGGATGGATGGACAGACAGATGGAAGGATGGATGAATGCATAGATGGATGGATGGACGGATGGACAGACCAGCAGAGGTGGAAGACTGATACCTACGTATACATATCCTGCATGGGTAGATGGGGAGACAGAAGACACATGTGCAGACCATGGGTGTTCGCACACATACATACACGTCCATGGAATTTCCCCACCTTAGCCCTCAGTTACTCCTCCTCAGTGTTCTCTGTAGACCTGTCTCCACCAGCCCCCATATTTCTTCTCTTAAACCAGAGCAAACGGCTGATGTGTGTGCCATGGAACAGTCCTGATAAGGCCCGTGTGAGAGCTAAGGACGGACCCCATCTCTCCCATTCTGGATGCACCCGTTCTTTGGCCTCACTCTGTGTGTTGGTCTCAGACCCAGAAGCCTCTACCAGAGGAGAACTGTGTGCACACTGCCTCACCCGCCCGGTCCTGCTGAGGTCACGGCTGAGCGTCGAGGGTACGGAAAGTCCCTGGAACGGCTCACTATACCTCGCTTCCATCCACACTTTTCACGTTGGCAACGGCAGAACTGAGTCCAGCCCCCGCTCCAGCCTTTCTCCGCAGTTCGCTGGGGAGGTCTGTTCACTCTTTATTGCCTGAACACTAGAGGATTTGGGGGTCTTTGCTCAAAGAACTGAACTGGCGCATTTTCCTCGTTCCTCAACGACACGGCCACATTTGAGGAGTTTTATCCCCATGGTGGTCATGTCGGATGTGCTGAGTGTGAAGCCAAAACCCCAAAGCCAGCAAGAATTACTTTGGCTTTGCTCTTCTTTATGAGAAAATGGCCTATAAAATGTTAATGCGTGACTCCCGATGTGGCCACGACACCTAATTAACAGGGCAGGTGTGGGAGCCAGGCGTGGACAGCCGGCCAGCAGGCGGGGGCTCTGTCGTCCCCGCGAAGGCCCGTCCTCACCGCCATCGGCACACTCTGGCCAGCTTCGCTGAGACTAGGAGCGTGGTGGTCAAGTCGGGACTGAGGCTGGGAAAGCCCGGCGCTGGCGGGGGTCAAGGTCAGCTGCTGTGGAGGTCCCTGCTCGCAGCCAGGCCGGAGGGGAGGGTCTAGCTGAGGACAGACAGGGACAAGCAGCCGCTACGATAGACGACGCGCCACATCTGGGCCTGGGGCAAGCTGAGGTCAGAAAGCCTCCCTCTCTCTTCCATGAATTCTAATCTTTGACTTAGATGGACCACAGCAGCGGCGGCAACGACTCTGGGCCTGGCCACTGCAGGAGTCTGGGGAACTGGGCACACGCTCGACCACGCCCACAAAGACCCAGCTCGGGACTCTAGGGGGTGCAGGGAGCAGGTCCGGGTGCTGGTAAGACGGGAGGCTTGGAACTCAGGCCACACGTGTGTGGCCGCTGCCCCGAGTCCCCTGGAGCCCCTTCCAGCAAAGCCCGTGCTCCCCCCCGCCCACCACCATCTGGAGAGCAGCCCAGTTCCACGGAGCAGCGGTGCCCACGCCCCGTCCTGCTGACCTTGGGGCCTCGGCTGGGGGTGGGGGGCTTCCCCAGTGCTGGGGGCTGATCAGCAGCGCCCCTGGCCTGTGCGCATGAGACTCTGGTCATGACAACCGAAAACACCCCCTGACACAGCCAAGCGTCCCTTGAGGGCAGTCACCCCTGGTCAGAAACTAGTGTCACTATCTTCAGTTACCC
The DNA here is from genome assembly GCA_004023845.1 of Helogale parvula. Classification (NCBI taxonomy): domain Eukaryota; kingdom Metazoa; phylum Chordata; class Mammalia; order Carnivora; family Herpestidae; genus Helogale; species Helogale parvula. The sequence continues at coordinate 23,056 of PJEM01016694.1, read as the reverse complement.
CATTGTGAGTTCTTTGCTCCGCACACCCCAAAGCAGGAAGACAAAGTCTCCAACAGTAAAACCGAACACAAGTCCTCTAACCCCACGGCAGGGCTGAAGGGGCAACACTGTTGCTGTCCCGTTTCCAGACATTCTGTGAGAGCAGTGGAGCGGCGACGCCATTTCCATCCTCGGATGTTTCCGAAGAGGCTCATCCCGGGCCCTGGGCCACAGGGCCGCCTGCCCAGCGGAAGGTGGACCGGGACAGAGCGCCACCCTTCACAGGCAAATCAGCAATTACTTTTTTAAAAAACAAGGAAAAGAAGAAGGGAAAGAAGCAGGTGGAATGGCCCTGGACGCAAAGCCCGATGGCGTCCACTCTCAGCTGGGGAAACAGCCCAGCTTCCTGCACTGACGAGTCCGCAGGCCCCAGGACTGAAGGCAGCTGACCAGGTGAGGCGGTAGCTCAGGGAGGGGAGACGAATTTACAGGCCAGAGGCGCTGGCATGATGAATCTGGGATGACTTGGCATGTCGCCAGGGCGTCTGAAATTAATTTTAATGGAGGAAGAGGTGCCAGCTTCGGAGAGACCCAGCGGCTGCGCGGTCCAGACCTGGGTGCCCTCCGACACCCAGCGGCCGCATCCCCGCCGGTGAGCCCGCCGCCCGACTGCTGATCAGGCTCCGCTTCCACGGGGGGAAGATTTGTCACTCACCTGCTACAGAAGCCCATTGGCTATGAGAGCACAGTCCAGACACAGCTCGGTGGGCAGGAGGCACAAGGAGGTTCAGGGCAGCATGAGAACCAGGGGCTGCAAAGGACTGGCCCTTCGTTTATTTGGAGTTGGGTGAGAAAAGGCAGTGCTCTGCCCCAGAAGTGCTGGCAGAGTCCGGAAACAGTCAGGGTCCCCAGGGGCCCGATTCCAGCCTGAGGACCGGGTCCGGCGGGACGGAGGAGGACAAACTCATCTCCTCGCTGTGAGGTTCGCAGGGTCCTATGACCCGTGCGCCTGAGTGGAAAACAGGCCCCGTTCCTCGCCTCAGCATTTCACACATTTATAGGGTGTCAGGGTACTTGCTGAGCTGTTCTAAAGAACTCAGAAGAGCAAAAAAAGCCAGGCACAGACGGCCAGGAAGCAGACATACGTGTGAACAAGCAAGGAATTAATGTCTAGCATATAGAAAGAGCTCCTACGAATCAATAAGAAAAGGCCAAACCACCCCAAAGAATACATTCATCTACGCAGAATCACAAACGGGCCGTAAAAGGTGTGACGTGTGCAAACCTACTGGCTATCAGGGAAATAGAAATCGTAAATAACAGAAGGCTCTCATTACCAGCCGGTCAGAAACCCAAAGGGCTGAAAATACCGAGTTCTGGAGAGGCTTCCAGGAGAAACTCACTCATGGACTCCCGGTGGGCGTTTAAAGGAGTGACGTCCCTTTCCCATGCAGTTTGACCGCGTCTCTCCCGTTTTTCCCCACAGCGGAGGGAGACGCTGGCTGTGATAAGGCTCGAGGCCGGTGACAGCCTCGGTGTCCTCAACACTGGTTACATCAATCGCGGGAACTTATTTATTCTATGGGGTTCTCTGCAAGTTTTAAGAGAGTAAACCTGTACGTTCTAATAACGCATGCTGCAGAAAAGGACGTATGATAAATTCCGTTTGTGCTGAAACATTTACTGAGGACAGCGTGCCCATGGAAATGCACAAGAAAGGTGCCGAGGGTCACCTCTGCCAGGGAGCTGACGGGGGCGGGGCCTCGGGGCTGCCTGACCACACGTCTGACGGTGACGGCGCAGCCCCCTCTTCCTTGGGGAGCACCAGCGAGGACAGAATTATTCGACAGCCTACGGGTCAAAGCTCCGGGTCAACGTTATTTCTAGAAAATACAGAAGAAGAACAGGCAGGTTCCCAGTGTGCATCTCCCACGAGGACGACAGGTCCGTGCGCTGGAGACAGAGCCCCTCCTGAGGCCACGTGCAGGGGGCCCCTCAGCAGAGGGCGAGGGCATGACCGGGGGCTCTGTAACCTCGGGTGGAGAGAGCAGGGGCGTGGCGGTGCCGGCGCAGAGGTCTCATCCGGCGAGGCCGTCCCCAGCTCCCCGCTTAGACGCCGGTCCCCAGGCGGGGCACACAGGCGGTCGGGCCGGCTCCCAGCACCGGGTGTCCCACGCGGGGCCCGGTGACGGCTCTGCGGGCCTGTGCGTGCTGCCTCCCTCCACAAGGTGCCCGATGCGGTGGCCTGTCCCCAGCCCGCGCTTCGGTCTGTTTTCTCCCCCTCCCAGGGGCATGTTTATTAAAGTCACAGGCTCGAGCCAACCTTCGCCAGGCTCAGCATGCACAAATCATTACAACGGGAGCATCAACTCCACGCGGAAACAGCTTCTAGAACAAGTTCTAGGTGCAGAACGCCAGCCACCCGGGACACATCTGCCGCTCACTGTTTTATGGAGGATTCTGTGTCACCACACACGGTTATGTTTCAGTTCCTACCTGGATTCCGGAATAGTCAGTGATGAAGTAATGCCGTTATTTCAGTTACAAACACTAAGAAACACTTTTTAAGATCAATCAGTAAAGCACTTCATCAAAGAAGAGGAGGAGGAGGGGAGGAGGGACAGGAGGAGGGGGAGGAGGGGGGCGAGGGGGAGGAGGAGGAGGAGGGCGGAGGAGGGGAGAGGGAGGGGGAAAGAGTGGGACGGAAAGAGTGGGACGGGGAGGGGGAGGAGGGGGAAGAGGGAGGGGAGGGGGAGGGAAAAGTCTAGACAGGTGACAACAGGGGAAACCAACTCTACCATCTGCAGTAGAATCTACTCCAAAAGAATCGCAAGGGTCAGTGACAGAAGTCAGACGAGAGCAGGTGGCCTGCCGTTTGCCGCCCGCAACAGAATTATCACATTTCAGGAAGTCAGACCTTCCTCCTCCGCAGCGGCCCTCCACGCTGGCTCTTGTTCCGGCACGTGCTCCATCCGGGAGGGTCTCCCTGCAAGGCTTTCCCCACTGAGCCGCTTATGACCGTGACTGCATTAGTCTCCCGTGGCGGAGCTCGGGGAGCCACGGTCCCTCGCCCTGTAACCCCCCCAGTGAAGGTGTCTGCACCCCGAGTCTGCAGCGGCCCCCGGCCCCGCACCCGGCCACCGCCACAGTCCCCCCTGGAGAGGCGGGACATGGCAGGAACTTGCTCTGCTCGGCCCCCACGGGGCCTGGAGGGACCCCTCCGCACCCACCGTGTGAATTAACTGGCTCGCACCTCAAGGGGGTGTCTCTTCCCTGTGATTCAATCCACAGCAACCATTAGCCAGCGCTCGGGAGGGGGCTGCCGTGGGGGGTGGGGTCCGTCCCCTCCACGGCGGGAGCCGGACAGAGCACGACTCTGAAGACGCGTAGGATGGATGTGCCTTCTGTTCTTTGTCCCCAGAACTGCCAACGGCACCCATCACAGCAGCCACTGGTCCGGGGCAGGTGGGCAGCCGTCAGTGTGAGCAGTGGGCTCCCCACCACCTGTCTGTGGTGACAACACTTTGTCCCTTTGGACCCAGGCCAGTTGCAGAGAGAGGTTCCTGTTTAGTGTAGACAGGCACCCGGGCTACACAGCAGGACACAAACACCTCATGGAAAGACTGTGCTAAGGTGTGGCCTCCCATCTCCCCACCTCCTCACCCGGAGGGGCCTGGCCAGCCAGGGAGGCGCGGCAGATGGGCCGTCTCTGTGCCTTTTCTCCAAAAATGCCACTTGAGAACTAAGAGTAGGAGCAAAACACAGGAGCTTTTAAGACCCCGTCAGTCACACTGGAAACGAGAGGCGGCTTCTCTGAAGCGGGAGACTCACCTCCTAGACAACAGGTCCTTCCGTGCTCCCTAGAGTCCCACCCCGCCCTCGCCCACCCTGCCCAGCCTCCAAGCCGTTTGGAGAGACTTCGCCAAATCATCAAAACAAAAGACAGCATGAAGGGCGAACAGATTCCGGATTATTTAAACCCAGGAGGTAAAAGGAAACAAAAGAGAAGTGAGATGATGATGTTACTGGAAGGTCTGATTTAGGGTCAGAGGGGTCGGGGCAGGACTCAGCCCTCCGAGAGGGAACAGTGGTCAGTACTTCCTCTGTGGCGAGAGGTGCTGGCTTCCCCCTCTCTCAGGACTCAGTGGCTCCAAATGCACAGAGATTTGCCATCACAGCGGGAAGATGGTGCAGGGGGGAGGCCACCACACCGGAGGGTCAGCTGTACACGGAGGAGAGGTGTGCGCGGCGTCCAGACTCCACTTTAACCCTGTGAGGGGTCACCTCTGGTTCAAGGACACCCGCAGGACGACCGGGGACCGAGTGCACGGTGTGAACACCCGCGCTCGCACGCCGCAGGCATCTAGGTCCAAACTCCCGCTCGGCCAAGTCAGCTGCAGCCCAGGACCCGATGGCCTCTTCTGAAAAGAGACTTTCTGGGGCGCCTGGGAGGCTCAGTTAAGCGTCCGAGTTCAGCTAAGGTCATGATCTCACAGTCCGTGAGTTCGAGCCCCGCATCGGGCTGTGTGCTGACAGCTCAGAGCCTGGAGCCTGTTTCAGATTCTGTGTCTCCCTCTCTCTCTGACCCTCCCCTGCTCACGCTATCTCTTGCTGTCTCTCAAAAATAAATTTAAAAAAACATTAAAAAAATTTAAAAAGAGACTTTCTTGGATACAGGGCTACACAGGATAAAACAAACACCTAAGGGAAAGGCTGTGATAAAGTGGGGTCCCCCCTTCTCCCCAGGAGGCTTCCTTGGTTTGGAGAGGCTGTCATTTACCCGTGTTGGCGCAGCGTACGCGACTGGGCTGGGACAAGGCGAGGGCAGCCGATGCTTCGCCAGCACCGCACTGGGTCCACTTTGCTCCGTGAGCATCTGTGGGTCACGACCGGTGGGAGCTCCCCGCGAGGTCTGTCTCAGACCTCCGCGCGACAGGGAATTGAAAGCTCTGGTTCATTTTAAGTGACGGGGACAGCTGCCGTCAACCCTTTCTCTGCAGCTCGTCATGACGCTGAGTCACCACAGGAGGAACCGTGGGAGCACATATCCTGTCACGTGCTCTTCCTCTGGAAGAGTGCGGAAAAGGAAGGACGTGTTGATAGTTTGTGGTTTTTTTCTTCCTTTTAAGCAAAACCCAAGTAGGAACACTCAGAACCATCTGAGAGAGGAGGCTGCTCACCTGATCCCACGTCTGCCGCTAAACCCGGTGAGCCGTCGCCGACGCCGGCCCCCGAGCGTGCCGCGAGCTCAGGGGTGGCTTCCCAAACGGCTCCGCTACATTAGAGAGAGGGTGCTGGGGCCGTGCAGGGGTGAAGCTTTGGGGTTGTCGGGTTCCAATGACCAGAGTCAGGGAGTCGGGGCGCTGCGGCTTCCTACTGTGAGGCCAGCACCTACATGGGGTCCCGGGGAGGAAATGTAAGGAAAACACGGCTTCTGCCCTTGAAAAGAGGACGATGTGGTATGCGGTGTACTGCACGCGTGTGCCCATCTCTGGGGGAACAAGAAAAGCTGGTGAATGATTCCATGTGGGGTGTGTGACGGGCGGAGGGGGACTGACGGGCCGGCCACCCGCTGTCGGACGCACAGGACCTGCACCCTCCCCCGACGCAGGCGCCACGCCTCCCACCTGCTGGAGATGCACTCAGCCGGCCAGCCTGGCTCCCTGCTCCGCTCTGGCTCCTATAACCCAAACCCTGCAGGCGGTGGAGGCGTGGACACCAGCCCCAACCAAACACATGCCTTCCCACTAAGCATGGACCCCGGACTCCGTGTTGTCTCTCCATCCGCAAACAGCCTCCTTCCTCCGAGTCACTGTGCCCAGCCGCTGGGACTGCCCTGTGCCTCCAGGACTTCTGGTGCGTCCTCTGCCCTGCCTTTCCCTTCTCCAGAAACGCTCAGCCCTGAGGCCTGCCCCTGCGCCCCCAGACCCGTCCCGAGCCCAGTCTGCAGCGACAGGCAGTCCCCATCATGCTGTCCTGCTTTATTTTCTGCAGAGCGCTCCCCTGCATGAGCTCCTCTTGCCTGTGTATTTACTTTTGCCTCTCGTCCCACAAGGACAGGAGGATGCGAGTCTCAAGCAGGAGCGCAGTCAGCATTTGTGGGATGGAAGAGCGAAGAACAGGGACCCTGAGGGACCAAGTGCCTTGGAGAGCGCCTCGCTCGGGTCCCAGGTCTCTCCCTGCAGCCGCGAGCCCCCCTTCCCTACAGGCACTAACTCAGAAGCGCAGGGGCCCCTCCTCAAGGAGGTGCCGAGGTCTGATGCCCTGACGGCCGTCTTTCCTGCTCCCCATTTCACTCCCAAGCGTAGGGTTGACTACTCAAACTCTCCACGCGGTTGCAGTTAAAGGTGAAAGCACCTCGGGCCGCGGGGGCTCTCGGTCCAATGAGACGTGTGAACGGCCAGCGGGGTCCCAGTCAGGAGCCTCCTGCTGCCGCTGCGGACCCGACACTCGGCGCTCCGTCAGGGACGGCTTCCTCGTCGATGCAGGCTTCTTTCAGCTCACGCTGCATTAGGCCGAGGAAGAATTAAACACGGAGTGGAACCCTGTATTGCCAAGGAAGCATGACTGGCTGATTATAGGGGCTAACACTGTGCTCGGGAACTGGAGACTCAGGGTTTCACTATGTCAAGAACTGTAAGGTGGTGTCACTGAAGGGTCCAGAGCTGCTCCGGGGAAGAGAGGAGGAAGGACACGGCATGTCGTCCACCGTCCGTCTCACGGGGGCAGAAACACGACTCGGAGAGACGAACGCGTCCACTCGTGTCAACAGTGAGGACCGGGACATGGCGAGGAATCGAAAACGACAGAGAAAGCGTCTCTGCCTCCAGCATCACGAAGCACAAGATGTCCCACGCTCGGCCCTGAGCGCAGTCCTACACGTCACCCCGCAGAATCTCCGCCTGACGCACGCGGGGCCCCTGTCCTACCGGGAAGTCAGTAGTGATGACTGCTAGTGGTCATGTGCTCCCTAATTCACCTGATTCTGTCCCTGACTTCACACTGCCAACTTTAACCGTACAGAAAGCTTAGTCTCAGCATGCGCCTATGCACTTGTGTTTGCACTGTAGACACAACCAAGAAATTAAAATATGAAAATTGAATACAAGACACTAGGAAATAAGGGTTCAGCCAAAAATGACAATGAAAACCTAAGATGAGAAATGTGAGGAGACACAGAACTTTATAAATTAATGAGCAACAGGAGAAAGCAGCCCCCTCCTTCCTCATGAGTTGGCTGTGTGGCCCCAGGCCACCTTGTCACCGGGAAAAATGACAAACCTAAAGCCAAGAATACTAGAGGACTGTCCCAAGAAAGGAGCAGGCACAGAATTTCCCCGAGTGGCTCCTCCCTCCCTCCCTCCCCGCCTCTCTCTCCCTCTCTCTCTCTCTCTCTCTCTTTCTCTCTCTCTCTCTATTTTAACCTCAACATATATCTGTGTTTTATAGCAAATCACCACAAATCCTGGAATGCGAACAGAAGAATGACAGACGAAGATGGAAAACCCAACAGACGAAGCAATTCCCGAACCAGAGCCGACGTGTGTGCTGAGGGCACAGCTGACGGGCTCTCCCTCTCCGGGGTCCTGGCGGGCGGAAGCCCGAGAGCCGGATGCTTCGCAGAGGAGCACGAAAACCTGAGCAAAGAGCAAGGCACCACTGGGCGGGCACCCCAGCTGCCCCACGAGGACACCGCGACCTCCTCTCCCTCTGTGGGGCCCGCCCCCCGCCTCCCGTTGCCGCCCTCGCAGACCTTCCGGGAAGCCCTCGGCATCCGCTGCGTCTGTCGTGTCCACGGCCTCGTCCGAGCTCCTCCTCCTCCCGGACTGAGCTCGCCTCACTCTTCGCGCAGACTCACTGCTCTACATCCGAGTCGGGTCTGGGTCTCAGGGAGCCTCTCACCACTGGGGTGTTTTTCATCCCTGCCCCTGTGGAGTCTAGCCTTGGGCACTTCCGACCAAGGGCACCGCCTCTCATGGCAGTGACAGGCACTCTGCCACCGACGTGGGCACAATGGCTCGTGCCTTCTCGAGTCCTAAGGCCTAGGGATCGTGCGTCAGGAATCAGTCCTTTGAAAGGCAGAGTTACAACAACAACTAACGACTCAGCCAGGACGCCACGGCAGAGACGGCACAAAGCCGGCCCACGACGAGCACCGTTTCCTAAGCACGGGGCGTCTGGGCTCATTTGTTACTGCAGCCCCAGCTTCCTGATGCTGACGGCTGCAAGAACAATGGATGGCTTCATGCTGGACTGGGGCACGGGGTGCAGGGAGGCGGGGAATAACCACACAAGCTCTCGCCGCAGGATTTACACACACACACACACACACACACACGGTGCCTTGAACACGCCCCACCTCTTGGACGCGCTCTGTCCAGGTTCTCGCACGGATACACAGCACACGCCCACATGCGCCTGCACACGCGTTTTCCCACCGAACGGTTCAAGAGTTCTAGTTAAATATTGTTCCTTTCATGTTCCCGGCTCCCGGCCAGTCTCCTGATGTAACTGAATGAAAACTAGTCTCTGGCCAGGACGACTGCCCTCGAGTTTCCTTTACCTTAGTTCATAACCATTTCAGGTCTCGGGTTCCAGCCTAGACCAGGCACTCACTACTTCTCTCGGTTACACCCGCTGAAAGAGAAGGCTCCCCAGGAGCCCAGCGCCTTCCACACGAGCGTGCCCCTCCCCCCAGCCGAGCCCTGCAGTGACACCGCCCGCCGCTACGCAAGGCCCCCAAGAAACTTCCACTTTCTTAGGGGTCAGTGAGGTCATGTGTGAGGGTCAGAGAAAACGCCAGTGGGACAGCATCAGGACAAGGAGGGATGATTTCAAAAATTCAGGATTCTTAAATTCCTTTTTTTTTTTTAAAAAAAGCTGACTGTGCAATTGGGTGAATTCCACGTGACATCTGGCCAGGAATGCCGGGTAGAATTCATCCACCCGTGAATTTATCTGCTGCTCCCCATCGGGCGCCCACAGGCCCAGGGGACGTCAGGGAGGCACTTCCAAGTCCCGAGACGACCAGAGGGGTGGGCGTGGGGGCCGCCCACCTCCCCTCCGTCCCTCCACTGTGGGGGGCAAACGGTCCGAACCGTACTGCCTGGTGCGTACAATCTGCGCTCTCCCGGGAAGCTGAGGCTTGCGGTCCTTCAGACCCGAGGCGCAGAGCTGCGGCAGTGACCCATAACCCTGCACCACCTCGCCGCTGCCGGCAGGCCTCACAGAGGGCGGCCTGTGCGTTTTGAAGAACTTTATCAGCTCTAGATCCTTGGATTAAACAATCAGGCTTCAGTATGCCTCCGCCATCCACCAGTGTTCCAGGCAGGAAAAGGCGCCACTAGTCCCTAGGAAATACCCTGGAGCCCGCTTGGGTAAGGCTGGCGCGTCCACGCCTGGCACACCGGGCCTCTGGTCATGGCTCCTACCTCTCGCCGTAAAGATGTTGTGCACAAAAGATGGTCGTGCAAATGCCAGCAGCAGATGGGCTTACAAGACCTCTGCCAGCCACTTCCAACTCCTCAGCTTCCTATTAATAGCACAGCAACCAGCCAACAACGGTGTTTACCATCAGAGCACGGGAGGGTGTTCTTGCCAAGGGACTCACCTGCCAGTTTCCAAACTGCCGAGAAGCCCATCTCCTGCCTCAACCTGCGTCTACGTCACACACACACCCGTCGGCGCGTGCAGCCTACGAGGTTCAGGACGCGGCAGCGAGGCCGTGGGCCGGTGACACCCTGGCTCTCCGATTTGGTCAATATTTCAGCATAAGATTGTTTTCTGGGCGCTGGAGTCATTTATTTCTCCAGTTACATAGCTGAAATTAAAGTTCAATAAAAATAGTGACAACAACTGAACTTTTGGGGACAAAACGATGTCCCCCATTTCCTGCTGGGCACCCCCCTCCCCCAATGAGGGGCAGTGCCTCCACGAGCGAGGTTCCCTCCTCAGAAACCTGGGAATTTGCAAGAGGCACCCGCGACACCGGTCCCCCGATGGGAACCACCTCCCTTGGGATTCCCCCACGTCACTCTGGGCGCTGACGTGAGCCAACTGCGGGGCGCGGGATCCTGTCTTTGGGAGAAGGGAGCGGACAGACCTGGGGTTTACCCCTTCCTGGGGCCACGCTGGCCGCTGCCACCCGACGGAAAAGCGTCAGGTCGCACGGCAGACACAGGAAGCATCTTGGAGCTCATGGTCTAAACCTGATCACGCAGCCCTGGCCGGTGCCACCCACGTGGAACGGGATGGATGACGTGTACTCAGTGTGCAGGGCTTTATAAGGACATGGCCGCAAACATGACCAGAAAAGGCAGGGCACCATGGCTGGTCTTACGGCAAACTCTAAATTCCTGGTGCAGCAGTCACTGAAGGATGAGTGACTCCAACACACAAGTCAGCATAGAATCAGATCTGGAAAACCCAAAATGCCACCGCATGGACAGGGCCCTCCCACAATATCCCCGAAGGACGGGCGCCTGGCCCTGGGTCGCTCGCCCAAGTGAGTCTCTGGGCTCCTTATGTGGTCAGCCCGAGCGCTGGCCCCCGGCCCGTCCTGGAAGGCCCTGGTGTGAGTGACTTGTCTGTACATTCGTGGAGGACCAGCTCATGGACGCCAGCCGCTGGTTCCGTGACCTCGAGGCCACGAGTCTCCGCCAACCACCTACCCTGCTCTACAATCTGCTGGCCTCCTGCCCTCGTCACTCTCCCTCCCCGCCCCTGCACCCCTGCATTGGGATCACTCATATTGTCTAGTCACACAGTATTTTCCAGTCGCCCATTCAATTTCAGGTTTTAATGATGGGATTACACTTACCTGGGATTTTAAATTATGTCAAAGAGGCTTTCTGGGAATTATGATTTCTTAATTAACTCATCTTCTTAAACTCAGTAATACTCTTTATATTCATAAAATGAACTCGGAAGCAACGAGATGGCATTTAAAATCTGCAAGCAAATAACTCTTCAAAGGCCGTGACTAATTTGGAGGGCTTTCCCCTCAAACGGGGTCCGGATTCTCTGCCCTGACCCAGCGTGCTGGAGGGGGGCCCTCGCCAAATGCTGCATCACGTGACGAATCCCCCTGAGCCGCACGACGCCCGGCGAGGCTTGGGAGGGGGTCTGAGCTCGGGACCCAGGGTGTCCGTGTAACAGGTGTGGGCAGAGGCGGGGCGCAGGCAGGACACATGTGTCCCGATCTGCTCTGGAACCCTTTGCGGATTCCCACAGTCTCACAGAGGTCAACGTGACCCGGTTTTTATCTAGACCCCGAAATGCCACTTCCTCTGAGGGGGCGTCTTGTTCGTGACCAAGTATTATCGTTCCACATCATTTAGCTACGGAATCCTCACAACCGACCAAACGTATGAGAAAAATCACCCGCCACACACCCAACTGAACGCCATACGTGCTCCAGATCTCCTGGAAGGACCACGCGTCCCACTGGGAGCCCCCGGCCCACCCTCCTCCGCGCTGGCCTCCCCTGGTCACCGGGAACCACCACTTGGAAACTGGGTTGTCTCTTCTCTTCATTGCCCTGCTTTCCTTCCACATGGACCTATCATCCAGATACATTTGATCAAATATATTTGAGGGTATTTCAAAACGTCATCTAAATGGTACTGTCTAGTCAACATCACTCTGCGATTTCTGCACATGATAACGTTAGACATTTATCACAGAGTCACACAGTTTACAAAGGTATTCTCCTATCTTTGGCCATTTTGGGTTTCATTGGTTTGCTTTTGTTTTCTCCCCCCATTTTGAGCAATACGGCAGTAAATACTCTGTGGTCTCCCGGGGGACCTGTTCCAGAATGTCTCCGGGGGAAACACCTAGAAACAGCGGATTCGCTTCAGGACTTCCACGCACATAAAACGAAGGATGCGATCCCCTCTAAGACGCTCAGTCTTCTGATGATGTTATTTTGGCCGTGAGGATAGTTTAGTGATTAAAGAACAAACACTTTCTGGAGAACCATTAGTATAATGAAAAAGTCTCCCTTCAATTTCAACTCAGATCTTTTGTGTGGAGCAAGACTTGAAAATATTATTAAAAATTAACAGTAATGGTCCGTGAGGGACCATCTGAGTGTGGACGGGCACAGACGACTCTCGCAGGAAAGGGGGCGGGGCGACGAGACAGCACGAGCCCAGCCCGAAGCCCCGCGGTGGCCTGGCCCTGCTCTGGCCCCCATTCTTCGGGAGGACGCGTCCCCACGGTGAGGAAACCCACCCTCCGTCCTCCTGCCTCCTTTCCTGCTCAAGTCTTACCTACAGCCACTGCATCCGTCAAGACGGAATGTTCTCCTCTGAGGTCCTAGGTGCACAAAAAGACTTCTCTGGCTCTAAAACTCTGATTTTCTCCTCCATCTTTTCCTAATCTCCCTCCTTAAAGTATCTTGGTAACTTGAGCTTTTGAAAGCGTTTTGAAGCAAAGTGCATGGAAAAGCAAAGGTTGAACCACCGCTCTACAAAATGGCTGGCACTTATCTCCTTGGTTAAACCAAAAAGGTGAACCCAGCCCCGTGGCAGCCTTGGGAAGAGCCAGAGGTGATTCCAACGGTCAAATCTCTCTTTGTCCCTGGCTTCTCTGCGAGCCCGCCACCCTCTCGCCCAGCCCTGTGACTAAAACCTTGCAAAAGACCCCAATGAGGACTAGGAGTCCTTGGATATGTGCCCAGTTAATAAGGAAACTGTAATGGTGTTGTGAGATAACCAAACTAATCAACCCCCTGCAGTTGGAGAAAACTAAAATCTCCGGGGCAGAGACTTACACGTGCAAAACTACCAGAGAGAGGAAGGACGGGCCCCTTCTCTCTTCACAGCAGCGCCAGCATCAGTGCGGCGTGGGCTCAGAGAGCGGGAAGCATGCCCGGGAAGGGAGACATCACAGCTCCAAGAGACAGAAACACCAAGGAGGGCAGAGTCACAGAATGGGACGTCAGAGCTCCCAAACAGGGAGCACAAGGCACATGGTGGGAAAGTGGGAAGGGACACCCTTAGCGGATGGACAGATGCTGGACACGTGAGTGGAAACACAGAGGGAAACGCAGAACTAGGCCCAGGAGGTGTCTGTACAGTCATCACCACCATCTCCACCATCGTCACCACCATCATCACCATCATCTTTGCAAACATCACCTTGATCACCACCATCATCACCACCATCATCACCACCATCATCGTCTTCATCATAATCACCATAATCGCCATCACGTTTGCCATCACCACCACCATCATCCTCAGCAGCAGCAGCATATGTATTGTCATAAGGCCCATCCTTATCATTGTCATCTTCTTTAACACTGTCACCATTATTTTCTTCATCATCATCTTCCTCATTATCATTTTCTTTCTCATCCACACCATCATCACCACCTGACAAAGTGCTCTGCCAGACATAGTCAGGAAGACACCTCAGTCTCTCCGGCATCCCTGGCAGGCGTTTCCCTGGACCACCCTGCTTCACAGTGACGCCCTGGCCACCCAGAGGGCAGCAGTCGCTTACCTAGGGCGAGAAGAGCTGAGCCGGGAGTCGCCCCCCCCTCCTCCATTTTCTCCAGCCGTCAGCCTCCCACACGGAAGGAGCATGGCTGTGTCCCATCAGCCTGACTGAGGCCAGAATCTCCATGCCACCCAGACTGCTTGTCCTCGCCTCCACACGTGAGTGGACTCATCGCTACGGGGTTTTGTTGCCAGAAAGACCGGAAGGGCAGAGACCTTCACCTCTAAGATCTCACAGAGAACACAGGGCCTCCGAGTCAGCGGAGTGTCAGTGACGTGGGCGAGGACACACAAGGGGGCGGGAGCACTCGCTTTGCCTGAGGAAGGGCGGGAACACAGACCCGCTCCACCAGGCGCCACTGTGGGGCCTCGGGCGGGGACTTGACCCCTCTGAGCCTGAAGGTCACCTGCAAAGTAAGGATGACCACTGTGCCCGTCTCTCAGGGTGGCAGGACCCACCTAAGGCTACAGGTGACACAGCGCGGGCTCGCTAAGCCCTGCCGTCAGGTCAGACGTTTTGATCATGAACAGGACGTGGTTGCAACAGGAGGAAGGCTGGGCTGGGCTGGGCTGGGCTGGGCTGGGCTGGGCTGGGCTGCGCTGGGCTGGGCTGGGCTGCGCTGGGCTGGGCTGCGCTGGGCTGCTCTGGGCTGGGCTGGGCTGGCTGAAGGGCCCAGCAGGGACCCTGACAGGCATGGCCCAGAGCACGTCTTGGGGTCAGGCCCTTCCTGGGGGAGTTTTGCTGCCCCTGCCTCTACCTTCCCTCTGGAACCCGCCTGCACCCTGAGCTGTGCCCGGAGCCCCACCCCTCCCCCAGGCTGCCCCACCTCCTGGCCAGGTTGGGCAGGCTGCATCCTCCTGAAGCAGAGGGTCCGTCCCCCACCCGGCCAGGGGGCCCGCATCCAGCCACTCTGGGCTCCATGGCCACCCCTGGAACACAGCAGGCAAGGTGCCCGCACTGCACTTACCATCTAGGGGAAGGGGACCCCGGAGAGGAAACAGTAACCATAGCAACTGCTCTAGGGCCAAGGACCGGTGCCCTGCCTACAGGTGCCAGTGTCTGGGGAGGAGGGGGGCCAGCAGGGGGCAGATGGCTGTGGGCGGCATCCCAGGAGGAGGGAACAGGGAGCAGAGCAGGTGCAACCACAGTGAAGGTGGGAACATTCCAACTGCAGGGGGGGCTGGGGGGCCGGCCCCTCGTAATCCTCCCCAAAACAACCAGCGGGTAAGAACCCAAGTGCCTACCGAAGGGCTAGGCCCCCGAGACGGGCTCAGTGAACCCAAGCCCACTGGGCGGGATGGGGCGGGGCCAGGACACCCGGGCGCCTTCCTGGTCTGGACGGGTCAGAGTCGCCCCGTCACCCCTGCTGTCCTCACTGACCCCCCTGCCAACCGGTCACCTCACGCTGCCCCCCGCCCCTCAGCCCATCACCCGTCTCTTCGGGCCTCAGGGACAGCACGTGCTCGGCGGTGCTCAGGAGCCGCATGGAGTCCTGATGTCGCAGCAGGCCGTGTAGACAGCACAGACTCTAATTCTGAGCTGCTCTGATGCTTTGCCTGAGATGTCAGCCAGGGGCTTTGGCAGACACGCCAGGCGTCTGGACACACGGAAGGGGGCTCTGCTCACTGCAGCCGCACGTGGTGGCCCCGCTTTCCTGTCCCACCTCGGGTCCTGGACACCCAGGCCACCTCCGCCCACACACGGGCAGGGCTGCTTTGGGTGCGCTGATCTCCTCCCTAACCAGCCGGAGGCCGCCTGGCCTGGGTGTCTGACCACCTGTGCAGTAGAAAAGCCACTGCTGGGGGCCCTTAGGCCAGAGTCTCAGGGGGGCCCCTTGTGGCCGTGCCCCCACGACACCCACCCTGGGGAACCACGACTTAGACTTCGCAGAATGTTCAGTGGCGGCCACACCTGCTCCCGTTTCTTCTCTTCATCAGTTGCCCCAAAGCCCCTAAAAATCGCCCCTGCTCCCCAAGACCAGCCAGCCGTCTGCGCCCAGGGAGGCTCAGGGGAGTGGAGCGGAAATGCCCTTTACAGCTACGGTCTGGCCCGCTCCAAAAATAAAGACCGCTCGGTGCGCAGAGGGAGAGCCAAGGCTTTGTTCCACAGTAACGCTGGGCAGGGTCGAGGTCTGGAGGGGAAGGAGCCTCAGGTCCCGGTACACTGAGCACGGAGGTCACAGGCTTATCCAGAAATAGCTGGGCGTCTGAGAGCACAGGGTGGGCCCAGGAGGGCGGGGCCCCCGGGCGGAGGGGGAGGGACGCCCCCAAGACAGGGAACCTCTTACCGCAAGATGCGTAAGAGCGGAGCCAAGGGCATAAAGGAGGCGCGCAGGGGCAACAGGTCAGAGCCCCCCAGGCAGCCATGCTCGGAGCCTGTGCGGGTGGAAGCCGCTGGGGGTGGCCTGGTGGGGTGGCCGTCAGGGTACCCGGCCTGAGGGTGCGCAGCCCGGACAGATGATGCTAAGACACACGGGCCATGGTGGCCCAAGGGTCACACCAGGAATACGCCCCATCACGAGGCCCGGGGGTGGGGCCCCCATCATGGCTCAGGGAGGGGCACGGGGGCTGCAATCGGACATCTGACCCCAGGCAGAGGGTATGGGTGCGCTGCAGCCTTCCCACCCGCGGCAGAGCGTGTCGGGGACCCTGCCTGGCGGGCGGGCATCGCGGGAGGGACTCAGCGGGACCTGGCGGCTCCAAAGCCAAAACCACGGGAACCTAAGGCCACCCTGGAAACACGGGGTCCCCCTGCCACCAGACCTGCACTTCCCAGGTGTCTCTCCGGGGAAGCCCAAAGACAAGCCTACTTCCGTCAGGCTCTGCTGTGATGACAACAGTTATGGAAACGGCCGGTGGAGTGGGGTGCGGGCGGAAAGGCCTCGCGCCTGCGCAGTGCGGGGGCGGAAGTACCTGTCTCTCCTACTGTCCAGGCCCGGCCTCTGCCATCAGTTAGGACCTTCTCGCGCCAGCCTGCGCCCAGCCCAGCCTCTGCCATCAGTCAGGACCTTCTCGCGCCAGCCCTCATCCGGCCGGGCCTCTGCCATCAGTCAGGACCTTCCCGAGCCACCCCCGCCCGGCCCGGCCTTGGCACCACAAACGCAGGGCCGTGTGGACAGATAAGGCGCCTCCCCGTGTGGCGCTGTGCTGGGAGAGTCTCTTCGTGCCCCCGATAAGTGCCTATCCAGGGATCCCGGAGCCAGGCCCCGTTCGGTGCCAAGGACGGCAGCCAGGGCTTGCGGTCCAGGGGGACGAGAGAGGTAATTAAGCCGGATGGTTTCGGGCGGGGATTACTATAAGAAATGAAAACAGGGGAGAGAGCCGACACGGGGTTCATCTGGGGCCAGGACAGGAACAAGGCTCCCAATGGCCAGAGTTGGGGGCATTCCAGTTCTCGGGGACGAGCCGGACAAGTGTGAGGAACAGACAGGACCGTGTGCCTGGGCCAGGCCAGGTGGTGATGGAGTGCACGTGGTGGCCAGGCCCGGCGGGGCCGGCCGGACAGGGGGAGGACGTGATTCAGGCTTTTTAAATGACCCCTGCCTGTGACCACTGAGGGCAATGGACTCTGGGGAGGGAGGGGTGTGCCGAGGGGCGTATGATCCTCCTGGCGGAGGGGACGGTGGAGGGAGGGTGGCTGTGGGGACAGTAGGAGCGGCCACAGCAGGACGCGGCTGGAGTGAGCAGGAGGTGGGGGGGTGGGGGGTGGGGGGACTGGGGCATGGAGCCCTCCCCGCGGCCCTTCTGGCACAGATCTCTCCCAAGCGAGTCATGGGCAGCTGTGGGGAGATCGGCCTCACAGGCGCCAAGGGTGTAAACCTCACAGCACGTTAGACGCCACGGACAGCATCCACCCGAGATGGAAAGGCACAGGTCCTTGGACTCAGCCATTCCTATTCTGGGAACTGACTCTGTGGCCATCCTGGACGTGCCGGAGAATTTCCTCCAGGAAACCGAGGGCAACGACAGAACCGGGCCGAGCACCACAGGCCTGGGCAGCAGGCAGCTGCCGAAGAGAACGAGGCGACGGTGCACCCACGGCTCAGTCAGTTGGGTGTCCGACCTTGGCTCAGGTCACGATCTCGCGGCTCGTGGGTTCAAGCCCCGCGTCGGGCTCTGTGCTGACAGCTCAGAGCCTGAGCTGCTTCGGATCCTGTGTCTCCCTCTCTCTCTGCCCCTCCCCTGCTCGCACTCTGTCTCTCTCTCTCAAAAATAAAAAACGTTAAAAAAATTTTAAATGCTCCACGTTTGATATTTGTGCACATACAGAGTCCCCAATAGATACATTGTCTTGCAAATTTTCTTTTTCACAGAAGAGTACCTATGCCTCAGGATTCCGCAGCCGTTCAGGGGGTTACACCCCGTCCTTCGGAAAGGCCGCCTGGTTTCCTGGTCTGTGCACGGCTGAGGCGGTTCTCGTTGGACCCACAGTGGTGGGGTCCCTGGGGTCCCCATGATAAATAACCGCTCAGTGCACCTGTGCGCCTGGGAGCAAACGACCGGATGAGCTCCTAGATGGGGACTGCTGGATTGAGGGGTGTGTCCACCGCACACAGGGAGGGATGGTGTCCGATGGCCGCCCAGAGGGTCGGCTCCAAGTCCCCCCGGCCCCCCGCACAAGGCGATCTCCCCGCCCCTCCCAACCCGAGTGCACACCTCTCTCGTCCCTGCCAACCTAGCTGGTAAAAGTTTTATTTTCCATCAAAGTGAGGGTGAGCACCTTGAAATGTTTCTCCAGCACCCAAAACCCTTTCCCTGGTAACCGCGTGGTCACCGAATGTAGCCGCTGTTTCTTGAGACTCCCCCCCCCGCCCCCGCCATACGCACCAATTTGAGCTCCTGGTGTGCTCTTGTTGATTTTCAAAAACTCTTTACTTATTAAAAGAACTGTCAAATATAGTAAAAACGTTTTCCCCAGGTGTACGTTTTCTCTGTAAAATTTAAACCGTCTGCTTTTTTTTAAATAATAGTTTATTATCAAATCGGTTTCCATATAACACGCAGGGCTTCTCCCCACAAGTGCCCCCCTCCATGACCATAACCCCTTCCCCCCTCCCCCTCCCCCTTCTGTCCACGGTTCGTTTCCAGTATTCAAGAGTCTCTCATGATTTGTGTCCCTCTCTCTCCCCAGCTCTCTTTCTCCCTCCCCCTCTCCTGGTCCTCTGTTTTGACGGGAACTTTAATTGTTACGCAGTCAAACCTAATTGTCTTTCTTTACGTGGCTTTTGGGCACATGAATTTTTCAGATAAAACAGGAGGCGTCCCAGGGACCACGCCAGGCGGCGCCCACAGAACCGCTCGCTCGGGGGGAGGAGGGGGAGGGGCAGGGCAGCCCCGCTCGCCTGGCGGAAATGAGCCCTAAGCCTTCCGGACAGTAAGAATGTAGCCGGCCGGCGGCTGTTTGGAGGTGACCCCTGGAGGTCAAGGCCAGGAACGTTAAGTCTATGCCTCCAGGCCCCTCGAGGCCAGCCCGCTCTCGGTCCTTCAGAGGCTCCCAGATTATTGACATGAAAAGTCGTAAGACGCAACGTGTCTTGCATTTAGCGGTGGCTTCTCACCGCCAGAAGCCGATAAAAGTTTCCTCCAATGAAACAAGAAGTAGCGCCTCCTCCGCTTCCAGTGACTGCGGACAAGAGCGTCCGTGGAGGGTCTCCCGACGGACGTGCTCTCCCGCAGCTCGCCTGCCTGCCCCATGAGTGGCACCACCCAGCCTGCCACACCCCTGCCCCCACGCCGGAGCCTTCCAGAACGCCCGTCCGCCTCGGGTCAGGAACTTAGGCTTATGTGGTGTGGAATGAACATGAGTTAGGCTTAGAAACAGAACCGTAGCAAGACGGTCATCGGTGTGTCGGACACCCCGTGCCCCCAGCCCCCAAGCTGGCCATGCAGAGAACGCACTTGCATTTCCACGGGGTTCTGAAGCCACACAGCAAACCAGAGACACAACAGTGTGTTTCACAAGAACGGCCCCGTTTTATGCGTGGTCTCCTGTGACGCATGCGATTCTGCACGAGTGAGCCGGCGGTCCAAACCAGGTCAGTCACTGATTCGTTCACTCAGTCTGTGCTCACGGGGACCTTCCCTGAGCTCAGCTTTGGGCTAAGCCCTTCCTAAAACAAATCACTAAGCAAGGTGTCTGGAAGGGGACCACTAATTACCTAAGAAAAGGCTCCAAGAGAGAAACGTGACAGCGAAACACCATAGAAACAGTGTACTTGTCACCTGAACTTAGTGTCTGGAGACAGAGGGGACAGGAGGGGACAGCTTAATTACGCAGGTTTCCTGCGACTCCGTTTCTCTCCGGGATCCGTCTATTAGGAATGGCAGCCTCTCGTTTCCTGCTGGTTTGCAGGGGTGCCACCGGCACGGGGGAGGGGGACGTGCAGGGACGGGGCCCTGTGAGTTCGAGGTCAACTCTGGAGGCGGAAGAGATCCGACCCATTCGATGAAGGAGCTGTGACAGCGGCACAGGTCTGGTGCGGGTTTTCTGATCACCTCCGGACCGAGACGGCGGGCATTCTCGGAGGCAGCCCTGCAGAGTTCATGGTCACGGAACGCCTCCCGGAAAGAACCGCGTGGAGAAGTCTAGCCCCTACGACACCCTTGTGGACAGAGCACGTTACCCATCTCCCTGTGCACGCACGCCTGCCCCACCCCGAGCCAGCCCTCCTGGGCTTCTGCACTTGCTCCCTGGAGCACAGACTCCGTCCACACCTGCCTCCTCCCCCCCAACCCCAACTGCTGCGAAAGGCCGTGTCCCACCTCCCGCCCAAAACACGGGCCTCCCTGGGGCGCCTGGGTGGTTCACCAGGTGAGCGTCGCCTCTTGATTTCAGCTCAGGTCATGGTCTCCCAGGTCGTGGGATCAAGCCCTGCATCAGGCTCTGCGATGACCGTGTGGAGCCTGCTTGGGATTCTCGGTCTCTCTGCCTCTCCTCTGCTCAGGGTCTCTCCCTCTCAACGATAAATAAACGAATATTTAGAAACCACAGGCCCCGTGCTGACGCGGCTCCTGAAAAATACAGGTCTTACTCCTCTTCCACCTTTTGTTGGAAAAACGGGAAATTTCGAGCCCTGCTGGCTACAGATAAGGGAACATTAATGGAATTTAAAATAGCAACTTCACACCTGCGGGGAAAGGTACCTTGGAGGGCTAACGTTCCTATTTTCAGCAAACACTGATTTATGACCCACACAGGACAGCGGGTTACGGACGCCCAGACACAGCCCGCTATCCGCTCCTTGCTGACGGGTTCGGGGCCAGGCAGCGGGCCAAGCCCCGCGGAGAATGGCTCCTTTAACTCCAAGGGGGGCCGGGGGCAGGGAAGCCGAGGGCTCCTGCGGCTGCGCCCCGTGAGCAGGTGGGGGGGGCGGCACTCACCACCGCGACCCCAGGGGCTTCCTCGAGTTTAAGAGAAAAGCTCAGTGATGCACCTGCCCGGCTGTGCTCCGGAGAGTTCTCCGCCCAGAGCTCTGCCCGCAGCTGCAGCCTCGGCAGCGCACAGGGGACCCTGTCTGGGTGCGAGCCCCCTTCCTCTGCTCCTCTCTCGCCAGCACCGAGGGCCAAGATTCACAACACCCCCCATGGTCGCGTCCGCCTGACGCCCCCCCCCACAGTCACATCCACCTGGAAACTCAGGACGTCTCCTATCTGGAAACACAGCCTTGGAGACGTAACACGTGAAGATGAGGCCACACCAGGTTAGGGTGAACCTCAATCTGGAGACCGGTGTCCCCTGAAAAGGAGGTGGGGACGCAGTGTCCCCTCAGACGCACAGGGAGGAGGCGGCGCGACGAGGGAGGCAGGGACTGGAGTGGCGGTCACCAGCCCAGGGCCTCTGCCGCACCAGACGCCGGAAGAGGCACGAAGGACCCTCCCCCGCAGCTCCGGGAGTGCAGCCCTGCCCACACCTGGATTCCAGATGTCTGGCCTCCAGAGCCCGAGATGGAAGATGTCTGTCGTCTGAAGCTACCCAATTCATGGTAATTTGTTATGGCAGCCCAGGGACACTGCTGTGTCCAGTTCCAATTTAAAATCCAAACTCCTCCAGGAAGACCTCCCGGGTCTACAGCACAGACAGAGCCCCCATCAGGTCCCGGGCAAGGCTCGGTGCACAGCAGCCACCCCCAATCCATCCCCGGGACTGGCACCTGCGGGCCAGGGTCACATGGGGACATCCCAGAGCCTCACACGGTCCCACAGGTGCCTGGCCCCCAGGGAGGGGACAGATGGATTTTCATGCAAAGGTAAACGCAGCAACTTCCAGGCCAAGTTCCAGATTCCTGGAAATGACCTCTGTGATCTCCCCTCAGTGCACTGACATCAGAGCAAACACCGTCTGGTAACTTTAGGAACGAGGGTCTTGTCTGGGGGGGTCACACCATAATCTCTCTCTGCCTCAACATCACACAGGCGTGAGTCCGCTGTTTCCCCAACAAGGAGGAGTTAAGTCAACAGCCTCTCGGAAACGCTCCGAAGACCTACGACAAACACCCTGCGTGTGCGGCAGAGGTCACGGCGTCTCGTTACTCCTGTGACCCCAGCGCGGCCGCGGTCCGCGTGACCCCACGGTGTCGACTCAGCCATCCGGCGTGGGCTCAGGTCGCTTCACGGAGCCGGCGGCCCTGCCCATCCGCACACTGGCCTGTGTAGCAGGTCACCGCCCTGGGCGCGGGGGGGGGGGGGCGGGGGCCGGGAGACGGGTCAGCAGGTCGGACGTCTCTCCCACCCAAGTCCGCAAGAGCAGGGGGGGTGGGTGCTCACGCCGTCGCTGCTCCAGGAGCCTGCAGACTCCGTCGCGTCGGGCTCAGGAGTTCCAGCGGAGGTCACACTGGGAGGGGGGCTGACCCTGCCGTCCACTCGGGTCCCCAGACCCCTGGCCAGGGACCACCCCAGGAAGGCGACCTGGGGAGCTCAGTCCTTCCTCGGACAGCCCAGCACTGCCGGAACCTCCGCCCACTCCCGGCACCCCCGCCACTGCCAACGGTTATTAACACTTGAACTCAGGGAGGTGAGGGGCACACCGGGCGGCGGGCGTGGGCAGATGAGCGGGGCTCCACAGCCACACCCTGTACCCGCAGGATGGCGGCGGGGGCCCCGGCCTGCAGCGCCCACGCCTGTCTGGGAGATGGAGCAAGGCGAGAGGGCCCCTGACAGCCTGGGGGGCACAGAGGCGGTGACGCCCACGTCCCGGCACGCAGAGCGCATTCAAGAAACAGTGGTGAAGAGCACGCTCTGTCCATGGTGACTCGCCTCACCGCCACGCCTGCCGGCAGCCTTCCCTGCCCGTCCACATGGGCACCGGAAACTCACCTGGGCACCGCGCCTCGTGCTGGCCTGTATGTCTCTGCAGGTGAGTGCTCAGTTCCAGAAGCCTGCCCTGGGAGCTGCAGGGGTGAGGCCTGCCCTGGGGAGCTGCAGGGGTGAAGCCTGCCCTGGGGAGCTGCAGGGGTGAACCCTGCCCCGGGGAGCTGCAGGGGTGAGGCCTGCCCCGGGGAGTGGCAGAGGTGAAGCGTGCCCTGGGGAGCGGCAGGGGTGAGCCCTACTCTGGGGAGCTGCAGGGGTGAGCC
>PJEM01016693.1:6856-24927 GCA_004023845.1 Helogale parvula | reverse complement strand
TGGTCAATGACATTGGAGTCACAGAAATCCAGCTGCAGGCCCATGGTCAGTGGTGGGAAGATTACCAAGAAACCAGCCAGCCAAGAGCTGACTACAAGCTGGTAGCAGATCTTGTTACTCATGACGGTTGTATAATGTAGAGGTTTGCAGATAGCCACATAACGATCATAGGACATAGAGGCCAGAAGAAAAAATTCTGCTGAGCCAAGGAAGAGGAAAAAAAAAAAAGCTTTGCTGCACATGCATTATAGGAAATAGATTTGTCTCCATTTATGATGCTGATCAAATATCTGGGATTACAGACAGAAGTAAATGAAATTTCTAAGAAGGAGAAATTCCTGAGGAAAAAAATACATGGGGGTCTTCAGGTGGGAATCCATCAGGGTAAGAATGATGATAGTGAGATTTCCAGTAACGCTCATTACGTATGTGAGAAATAGAAAGAAGAAAATGACAACCCGTATTTCTGGATTACCAGTCAGACCCAGGAGGATGAAGTCAGTCACTGATGTTTTATTTTTCATTTCTGGTGGTGATCTTTCACAAATCTTAATGGCAAAATCAATACAGACATCTAGAAATCTGTTAGACTAGATTAATATCTGCACCTATTGTTAAAAATAATGATTGTAATTTCACAACAAATATCTGGGGGTATAAAAAATTGTCAACTCTAAACATATTCCTCATTTCCCCCAATTCTATTATATATTTTCTGTAATGTCGTCTGATTTATTGCTACATGTTTACTCTGCCTCCATTTTTACAAATGTTGCTTGGTAAATATATTGATTGAACATGAGCTCTTCTCATTTTTCATTTTTTTCCTAAAATATAGAGGACATTATGTATGTTTTTCTTATGTCATCTTTTCTGAACTTAAATTTCCTACTGCTGACGGAAATTAGTGACCAATCCAACCCTAATGAGTACTTTCTAGTGAAAATTCTAAGTGTTCTTTTTGAGAAGTAGTGAATATTACCTCTATTAGTTTGTTTAATGCCCTTCTCATTGTAAAAACTCAGAAACTGAGTCATTCTAATGTTGCATTATGAACTTTTATTTATATTAAACATTAGTTTTTGTAAGTAGTATCCTTATTTTTTCAAGCCATTATATACTCTATTCCTAGTTACTAATTGAGCGTTTGAACTCCAATCTTTATTCTTGATTCTCTAAAAAGAGGTGTCTTCCCAAACCAAGAAACAAGCTCTTAACTATAGAGAACAATCTGGTGGTTACCAGAGGGGAGGAAGATGGGGGATGGGTGAAATAAGTCACAGGGATGAAGGAGTGCCCTTGTCATGATGAGCACTGGATGGTGTATGGAATTGTTGGATCACTGTAATGTACACCTGTAACCAATATGACATTATATGTTCACTATATTGGGTTTAAAATGACAAAAAGCTGTCTTTATGTGAAAATTTAATTAACTTAGTGATTTTTCATTTTATTTCAAATTTCTAATAATTTAAAAATTATTAAATTTTTATGGTTGAACATCAAAAAATATATCCACAAAATATTATTAATTATGTTCAGAAATACTTATATACAGAAATTATATCCAAATACCTTACATGTATTAGGAAAATACATCCAAATACCTTACATATGTTATTTAGAATTATCTTGCATAACCCCCCCAAAAATATCATCTTTCTAAAGTATAAATGTACCAAGTTAAGGAAAATATACCATATTTTGGTTAATTGGTAAAAATTACATTTAAATATTTGTAAATTTCGGTTTATTGATTACAATAGGGAATACATATTATTACATATATATTATATATAAGGTATATATTACATATAATGTATATTAGGTATTATTATATATTATATTTTTATGATATTTACAAAATATTTATCTATATAAAAAAGAAACACATCAAAGTGTAATAAATGCTATGTAATGAATATAAGTTGAAACATAAGATGAATATAAACTGAAAATACTTACTGATTATTAAAAGATTGATGGTTAGTGTGAAACATGGAATGCAAACTAATGTACTCAATTATGTTAAATCAAAAGACAAGTGGTAGGCTAGTGGAGAAATAACTGTTTTCCCTCTCTTCCCACAAAGCAGTATATTTCTTCATAAAATCTTGATGTTTTATCTCAAAACATCTACTGGAACAATTTTCTCACGATTCCTTCCGCTGCTATCCCAAATCTGAAATCTTGAAATATTCCACCTGCCATCTTACTACCAAGTCTTCAGTGTCTTCAGTTAGAAGTCATAAAAAGAAACAACCTAGAATTATTTTTTGATAAGCTTTTCTGACATTTCACAGAGGGCTATTTCCATTTATTTTCCTTAGTTAAAACACATCTTTATTGTGTTTTGCTACAGAAATTCTTTTTTACTTCAGAAATATCCTTTGGGATAAATTCTAAATGACTTTTGGGAAAATAGTAATAAGACACTGATGAATCATGAACAAGATCAACTTTGGTGAGTATGTTTTAATTGATTCATTATGGGACTTTTGTCCCAGGAGAAGTCTAAGTAAATTATCCAGTAGGATGATGCCCAGATATTTGGGGCAGGGAGACTTTGCAAAAATAAACCATTTTCTAATGTTCATATCCCTCTGACCTGTGTATCATTCTTAACTCTGTGGAGAATCAGTTCAAAGTATGAAAGGCAAACTGGCAGAGAACTATGAAAAAAAAAGTGCTTAGTTCTACTACCTATGAAATAACTTTAGAATTATTGAGTCTTTTCAGATATATCATCCCAGCTAAAATTTCTTAGGAAATATTTCTCCCAATTGAGCTAAATAATTAATTTAAGTATAAAATTCAGAGCAACTCAAGTGTCACCTTTACCTTTCTATGTTACTTCCAACATATTAGTATAAAACTCAAGATATATTTTATTATATAATGTTGACCAAAGCTATTCTTTACTAATGAGTAAATTAAGCACAATCCACTCCACAGTGAATAAATGTAATGCTAAAAAATTTTTTGAAACAATATCTTCTTGTTAAAACATACTATACAAGTGAAAACTAGGGTATAAATAACCTTTGTATAACCAATAGTGGTACTTCACAAACGGATTTAGTTAATAGTTGGATTATCAGAGATTTTATCATCATTGTACAGACAAGTACACTTTAGGAAAATATCACAGAATGGACCTTTTCAATTTAAAAGAGTTGTCCTCATGTGATATGTATAATTTAAAGGATTTTATACCAATTTGGAAAATCTTCATTTTAAGTAATAGTTAACCATTTGATATTAGCATAAACATTTCCAGCATCATTTTTAATGGCTGGATATGGTTTAACTTTATGGATATGCCATGAGGAATCAAGTCTCTTTTGCGGAGTATTTGAAATTTCCCCACAATGAATAATACTCAAATGCATAGAAACATATACATCTTGGCATTATTGTCCTGTTACCTTTTGAGATTATAAATTTGGATACTTAAAATGTTCATACAATTTACATATTTCTCTAGAGTAGTGATTGTTTATATTTCATACTTTAATACAAATAGCTATTTTAACACAAACTCATCATGCAAAAGATGAATATCAGTGAAACCTTGGAATGTGAGTGATTTGTTCTGAGAGTGTTCTGCAGGACGAGCAAATGTTTCTAATACATTTTAACCTGATAAACGAGTGATGTCTTGCAGCACAAGTAATATGTGATGTGAACATCACATGGTCACAACTGTGCCAATGGTTCTTGGAATTGACTTTGATATATGAGTGCGTTGGATTACAAGCATGCTTCTGGGACATCTTCTCCCAAACCAAGGTTTTACTGTACATTTATCTCTTACCAATGTGATAGAGAATAAAATGACACTGCCCACTGCCTCTTTAGGATGACGATTTTATGTATACCTATACATACACTCAAGCATAACATTGTGAAAATCATCCTGCAAATCCACATCTGGGTGGATATCCACAAGAATTGAAATCAGAATTTCAAAGAGATATGTTTATTGCAACCTTATGTACAAAAGCCAAGGTACAGAAACAACCCAAATGCCCACTGATAGATGAATGGGTAAAGAAAATGCGGTGTCCACATAAAGTGGAATAGTACTCAGACATAAAAAGGAAGGACATTTTCACATGGTGCAATATCAATGACGTTTGAAGATATTACACTAATTTTAATAAGTCAGCCATACAAGGACAAATATTGTTAATTCCACTTACACTAAAGTACCTAGACCAATCAAAATCACAAAAATACAAAGTGGAATGGTGGTTGTTAAGGGCAGTGGGGAGAATATCTGCGGTACAACATTGTGTTATAGTTGACAATACTGTATTGTGCACTTAAACATTTGTTAAGAGAGTAGGGGCACCTGGGAAGCTCAGTCAGTTAAGCTTCTGACTTTGGCTCGGGGGTCATGATCTCATAGTTCATGAATTTGTGCCCCACATCAGACTCTGTAGGCAGTCAGAGCCTGGAGCCTGCTTCAGATTCTGTGTCTCCCTCTCTCATTGCTCCTTCCCCACTCCTGCTCTGTGTGTCTGTGTTCATCTGTCTCTCAAAAATAAATAAACATTAAATTTTTTTTAAAGTTTAAGAGAGTAGATCATTTTTTAAAAAATTTATTTAAATTCAAGTTAGTTAACATACACTGTAGTCTTGGCTTCAGGGGAGAACCCAGTGATCATAGTAAGTGTTCTCACCACAGTTTTGAACCGGGGCCCTTTGGCATTTTCCTCTGGGAAGCTCTACAAACAGCTGCACTAAAAGGAAGAGGAAGGAAGCACTAAAGTATTTGGAAGCCAAGCTGTGCACTCTAGAGCAGTCCTAGGCTTTACCTGGGCAGTAGGCAGTGGTGTCAGGGCCCTGAAGACTTTCAGCAAAAATCATTTCTGGATGCTTGCCAGGGAGTCCATATCAGGAGATTGAGAATAAGGCTGAGATCCAAGAAAAAAGATGTAAGATGTGTGTGATGAGTTTAGGATGAGGATTGGCTGTCAGAAAACATTTTATGGTGATTGGGAGAGGGATGCAGTTTTCTCCACTTGGGGGAATATATATACTATGAATCTCCTTTCTGGCTATGATATTGTATGTGCTCCCATAAGGTGCTCCTGGTTTTTGCAATGAACGTTTTGTTTGGAGAGCATAAATTAGTTGAAGAACGATGACCAGGAAATGAACAAGCAGGTAGACAGCATGATCTATGGAAAGTTAACTGAACTGGGATGTAGATCTCAAGTTGTCCCAGTTCACTGAGTCACCTACAAGAATATCATTCCCTTTCTGGGTTTCACTTTTCTCTTCTTATAAGTGAGAAAGTTGGATTATGTCAGGGATACAAATAAATCTCATCTCATAGGTCAACACTTATCGTATTGGTACCAAGTTGAGAAGGATTCTGAGATATCTACTTATTCTTCAAGAAATAATTATTCAACTTATTTGCAATGGTTTGCTATAGCCATGATAAAGGGAACTTAGTGGCCTGTCTCTCATTTGTTTTCTTTTTTTTAATGCTTATTTATTTATGGGAAAAGAGAGAAGGAGATTGAAAGAGAGCATGCACATGGGGGCAGGGGCAGAGAAAGAAGGAGTAGAGGTTCTGAAGGAAGCTCTGCGTTGACAGAAGAGAAGCCCATGAATGGCTCAAACTCACAAACTGAACCATGTGATCATGACCTGAGTCGAATTTGGACTATTAACCGATTGAGCCATCCAGGCACCCGCATGTCTCTTTCATTCGTTAACCCTGTAAGAGAATATATATCTATAATCCTCTACACTTAGAGAATTCTGTTATTCCAAAAACTTTAAAAGTTACCTTTATGCTTGAGGTAAAAAAATTATTTTTAATCTTCTCAATCATTTTAGGTGGTATCTCATACCAATCTTCTATAGAAAATATGATTGCAGAATCTGTTTTTAGGTATCAAAACTCAAGACATGTATAAAGCAAAGAGCCTAGTCATTCAACTTATTAAAGTTTCAGTTCCTTCCTCTGTGTGCTCTGGTAAGTAAAACTGGTCATGCACTAATAAGGTATAATGTGTGAAATCATACACACACACAAATTCTTTTAATGAAGTGCTTACTCATCTAAGATTCATGTACCTTTAAAAATATTAATAAAGCCTTGGGAATTTTTGAAAGCACAGCACGTAGAACTTTTTTTTCTCCCAGTAATTTCTAACATAGCTAAAATACATGTTCAGATTATGTGTTGCTCTCTGAATAGTTGCTAATTAAATTTATAGCCTAACAATGTAAAATTCTCATAAATTTACAGTTTATTTTTTATTAATTTCCATATCATCTTTATTTTCTTTGGTTTTCCACATATTGCGTTTTGTACATTTTAGGTCAGGGTTCTGAATTTCATGTAATTCGAACATTTTTGCTCCTATCAGTAAAGAGCATGAACAACTTCGAGTGATTATTTGAAAACAGCTAAGCCAAGTGGTTTGTCATTGAACTCCCCTTTTTATCTGAGTACCAATAAAATGGTGTTCTCTGGTTCTTTTTTAAAATTTATTCATTTTGGAGCGCCTGGATGGCTCAAGTGGTTAAGCGTCCGGCCTCAGCTCCCTTCATCATCTCAGTTCGTGGGTTTGAGCCCGGCGTCGGGCTCTGTGCTGACAGCTGTCTCAAAACCTGGGGCCTGCTTTGGATTCTCTATCTTCCTCTCTCTCTGACCCTCCACTGCTCGGGCTGTCTCTCTCTGTCTTTCAAAAATAAATGAAAAAACATTAAAAATTTAAAGTTTATTCATCTTGAGAGAGACGGAGAGAGTGTGACGGAGGGAAGGGGGTACAGAGAGAAGGAGAATCTCAAGCAGGCACTGTGGGGTCAGCCCAGAGCCTGACGTGGGACTCAAACACATATCCATGATGTTATGACTTGAGCTGAAACCAAGAGCCAGATGCTCAAAGGATTGAGCCATTCAGATGCCCCTGAGCCACCCAGGCCCCCTGTGTTATCTGGTCTTTATGTGCATGTTAAATAGGTGTATACATACCCTGCATTGATTTTCAGTAACTTCACGGACTGATTTTTATGGTTTTCCACCTCTGCCTATTTTCTGATTATACAATATTTTAAATAATTAATTAATTAGGGTCACTTCACGTAGTGTGAAAGTAGGCATTCCGAATAACCCAGTTTATAGTACTCTAGGGGGGAGATCACCCTTCCCAACAGCCACAGCCTCTCACAATCTGTTTATTGTTTAACAGGACCTGTATAATCTCAAAAGACATAGGTTAATATTCTGATTGAGCAGACCTGACAACTTGAAAGAAACCATTTTCACAGTAGAAGATAATTGTTTATCAGCTTTTTATTTCCTCATACAGATTTTGAGTATCCAATTCAATAGCACAAAGGAACAAGAGTGGGGAGGAGACAAAGTTCATTGCTAGAAATAATCATTAAGGATAGTTTTCTGAGCCTTGAAGTTAGGTTCCAATCCATACATTACCAGTGGATTGCTGTGCATTTTATTTCTGATCATTTCTCTTTAAGTAGAATTTGGAGAGGTAATCTGCATCTTGCTACTTATCTTTTGAAAGTGAAGAACAGTGCTTACTTAGAGCCATACCTCACAGTCTCCCTCTGTTTGACATGTGCGAAACAGATGACAATACAGGAAAGACAACAGGTAGAGAATCTAGAGAAATATGTTTGAATAAAGAAAAATGAAATGAAAAGGAGCTCTAAAAAAACTGAAATCTTGGAGCATCTTGTTTAGTTTGAGTTCTACTCTCCTTTTCTAAAGTATTTCAATGTGTTTCCACACAGTACTGGTCATTTACTCAAGTGCTAGGAAATTCACTTTTCTATTATGTTGCCTGTTCAATGTGTGTGTCCCCTCACTAGAAATTAAGTGCTACAATGGCAAGAACTTTTCATATCCTTGTGTATACCTACCACCTTAAACTATGATTCATAATTGCATGTGGTTTATTTGCAGTTTCAGCTACAGATTTCATAATTATTAGTGCTTGTTTGGTAACATTTTTCTGGTGAAGTCCTTAAAGGCCTGTTTTACCTGCTGGTTCCTTAGAGTGTAAATAAAGGGATACAGCATGGGAGCAACAGAGGTATTAAGTACTGCTATACCTTTGCTCAAAGTCACACCTTCTTTCACAGATGGTTTTACATACATGAAAATACAACTCCCATAAGAAATGGAAACCACAATAATATGGGAGGAACAAGTGGAAAAGGCCTTTTTCTTTTCCTGAGCAGAAGGGATCTTCAGAATTGTTCTAAGGATGAGTGTATAAGAGAGAATCACCAAAGCCAAAGTTACCACGAGAGTGAATACTGCTAAGAAAAATCCCAGGAGCTCTAGGGATGTTGTGTCTGTGCAAGCAATGAGCAGAAAAGGAGAAGAGTCACAAATAAAGTGGTCAATAATGTTGGAGTCACAGAAATCCAGTTGGAGGCCCATAATCCCTGGGGTCAAGATAATAAGGAAACCAGCCACCCAGGAACTGATGACGAGCTGGTTGCAGACTTTGTTACTCATGATAGTTGTGTAATGTAGAGGTTTGCAGATAGCCACATAGCGATCATAGGACATTACAACCAGGAGAAAGAATTCTGTGGATCCGAGAAAGATTGAAAAGAAAATTTGAGTCACGCAAGCATTATAGGAAATGGTTGTGTCTCCTGTAGCAATGCTGACCAGAAACCTAGGAATACAGACTGTTGTGAATGAAATTTCTAGGAAAGAGAAATTCCTGAGGAAGAAATACATGGGAGTCTTCAAACGAGCATCTGCTAGGGTTAACATGATGATGATGATGATAAGTAGGTGAGCAGCATAAAGAAGAATATCAGAGTTTGTAACTCTGGGTCATCTGTAAGTCCCAGAAGAATAAATTCTTTAACTGATGTCTTATTTGGCATGACCAAACTCTGAACTCTGTAGATAAAAAAAAAAAAGAGAGTGGAAGTGAGCCATTGATAACTTCAAATACATTTGTAGTGCCCTCATTCTGCACAAGAAACAATATGACATGCATTAACAAGAAGTGACAAAATAATCATCTATCAGAAGTGCAAATTCATATCAGAAATAGTTTAGTAGAGAAAAATTAATCTGTGTTTTATTTTAAAATCTTAGATTTTGGTCTCAGTTTTGATGATTTCCTGCTATATATTTAATTACTTATTGAACATAAAGGTTTTTTATACTCATATAAAGAGTAATAATGTAAATACTTAGCTAACTTCACTGTGGAAGTAATGCATTTTGGAAGATTAAACAAGGTATTGAAATATTAAGTATTTTTGGAAAATAACGCCCATAAAATTCTGGAGCTAATTTTGCCATTGGAAAACTTATTTTTGAGTCAGAGTGCAAAATTTTTCTAGTTACGTCTTGGTTTATATTCATAGTAAAAAATAAAAAAGAAAATAGTGTATTATGGGCAATTCATTGAAATCCAATTATTTTAGCCATTTTGTAAAAGTGACCCTATTTTATCCTCTTTGACTAAAGTTGGCAAAATGAGAACTCTTATTAATCAACAAAGCCATAGTGTAAAAAGGTCTTTCATTGGACTCCTTAAATATAGTCTATCGTATAAACAATAAAAGATATCAGAGAGCTTCCACTAAGATTAATTACTTCAGGCGGTTCTCGCCTGACAGCTTCTCTCAAGTTCTGCTTTCAAACATAGTGATCTGATAATTTTCTTGCTTAAAACTGTAGTTTTCAAGGATGTGATAGAGAAAGAAATACATTGGAAGAAGATAATAACAGTGATGATCATAATAATCATATAATAAATCTATACATTTTATTATTGATTATTATTATTGTTATTATCATTATTATTAATATTATGGAAAAGTCTAAACAGCCATTATTTTGTTTTTCAATGTGCTTCTGGTAGGTCTTTTAAAAGATTCACTTTGCAGATGAGGAAACTGAGGCACTGAGTGGTTATGTAACTTGCCGAAGATCACATGAACAGGTAGATAGGTTACTATCCATGTCTGTCTTTGAGTGCACCATTCTTAGGGCTTCATACAGCTTCTGATTCAATTTTGTTTGATGAAATAAAAAACCTATTAATGATTGAATAATGTATATGAGTCCCAGATAACATATGGCCTCAAAATACAAAGATTTTTTCAGCTGTATGGCTTTAGTTGTGCATTCATGCATCAATTATTCCGAATTAGTCAATCCTGGCAGATAAATAGGCCACTAGCAGTGTATGTCAACCTAATGGAAACGTTAGGCAATGAGCGTTGTGTTATCCCAGTGAGATATATACTTAACATCATGGAAGATATTTACCTCAGTACTCCAGGGTGAGCTGCTATAAGAACAGCAGTGTACCCTTATCTCTAGTTTTGCTTTCCATGGTCTTAGTCACCCACATTCAACTGTCTGCAAGCAGATGGCCCTCCTTCCCACCTATCATCAGAAGGTCAATAGATATTTTGAGAGAGAGAGACACATTATTCACATAATATTTGTTACAATATATTGCTATAATTGTTTTTGTTTCATTGTTATTAATCACTATTAATTTATAAATTAAACATCATCATAGGTATGTATATATAAGAAGAAGACACTCTAGATAGGGTTCAGTACTAATGATAGTTTCAGCATCCACTGAGGGTCTCAGAATATATCCCCTACAAATAAGCAAGGGGGGAACTAATGTCACAGAAAAAGAGAAAGCAGGTTGGTGATAATGGGGTAAACTATGCAGATAGTCTGATTTAATAACGGATTCAAAGTGTGAAACATTAGGAATGTGCAGATGACATTAACATGGGGTAATGCAATCTGTGGCTGGTAGGACTATAGCTGGTCCTATAAGATTGGATCTGGCTACAAAGAAAATGCTACCTGACTCTCTCCTGAGCAAGTGTGATACATTTATGAGCTCAGCTGTGACAAATTTTGGAAGCTATAGGAAGAGAAAATAATGTAAGAATTAGCAAGATGCCATCATGACACATTTCAAAGTGGGTAGTTGTTAGAGATTTATGATTTAGAAAAGTTAACAATGTAGATGAAGAGGAAATATACTCACTTTATGATAGTCTTCGATGGATCCGTCATAGTTTAAACATAAGTATTTTTCTGATTTCACGTTATAAGTGAAGCGTAATATTTTAGATGGAAAAGGGTTCCTTCATTGTTACACATTTTATAAACCTAATTCACATTTGTACACTCACTTTTTAAAATTTAAACATTTTGTTCAGATTTTCTTAAACTGTGCATTTTTCAATAAAATATTCAATCTGTGAAGATGAGAAATACAGTGAGTATAGTTTCAAAAATATTTTCTTTTGGAATTTAAATGTCATGTGTTTCATGACTTTCCTGATACTACTCAGTGATATAGATTTTCCAGAAAGCTTTTCTTCAAAAGAAGCTGACACATGTTATGTAGTTTTGAGGAGTGTTTGTTTTTGAGGGAAACCTAACAGAAACCTCTCTAGAGACAGATAAACTAGTGCAACTAAAATGCAATTAATTTTAGCAATTCATTTTAATTGGCTTCTCTTGGTAGTCATTATATAATCTAGGAACATAGAATATTACCTATAATATTAGGCTTTGCATGAAGCAAAAGGAAATACTCATGAAAAAATTATGTTCGATTATTTTTAAAAATTTTTTAAAGCTTATGTATTTTGAGAGACAGAGAGAGAGTGCAGTCATTAGCATGGGAGGGGCAGAGAGAGAGGAAAAGAGAAAATCCCAAGCAGGCTCCGTACTGTTAGTGCTGAACCTGATATGGGGCTTGATCCCACAAACTGTGAAATCATGACCTAAGCCAAAGTCAAGAGTTGGACACTTAACCACCTGAGCCACCCAGGTGCTCCTTGATTAAATTTTAAGTCATCCTCCTGATTATTATTTTAAAAGAAATTCTCAGTGACTCCTTTATGAATTTCAATGAGAAAACATGAATTATGAAGTATGAACTTAATTGGGACCCCAACGTAGGTGATTCTATGGTACAAACAAGGATGAAGTGTATTGGTTTCTTTTTTTTTTTTTTAAAGTACAGTTGAAGTTCTTTTTGGGGAAAGCCATGCACTTTGAGTTGAGTGATTTAGTAAATTATTAGATTTTGTTAAACGTAAATATTGCATAATTGGATGTAGACATAGATAAAATATGGGACCCAGTAATGGGTAATTCAGATTTTGATTAATGGTGTCATGAGAATATCAGACCATGTGGTCTGTGCTCTACTATGAATTCAAACTAAAACAGTCATTATTCTTTGCATTTATAGAGTTGGAAGTAATGTTTATGGTAAACAGTACTCTCATATCAAGCAATGATAAAGGTAAAATATGTGTTTTTCATTTTTATTTTTGAGAGAGAGACACAGCATGAGCGGAGAAGGGTCAGAGAGAGGGGGAGACACAGAATACTAAGACAATCTCCAGGCTCTGAACTAGCTGTCAGCACAGAGCCCGATGCGGGACTTGAACCCACGAACCTTGAGATCATGACCTGAGCCAAACTTGGGATGCTCAACCGACTGAGCCACGCAGGCGCCCTGGTAGGGATAAAATTAAACCTAAAAGATTATCTGGAGATACTGTCTCATTCTTATACCATATCAGCCAGGAAAACCCTGACCTTTGAGAAGTGGATATATTTAATGATATTCAACTGAATTTGATTTTCTTTGCTTTCTTTTTTTCTCTTCTTCTTAAACTGAGTTACATTTAATAATAGAGGGTACAAAACTGAATGATAAAATTCTACTTGGAAAGAGTACTTCTGTCCATTAAAGTCAGTGCTTCATGAATGATTCATATAAGAAAAAAAATGAAAAAATCTCCTTGGCATTGGTCTTGACAATGAGTTTTTTAATATGATACCAAAAATGTAAGCAACAAAAGCAAAAGCAAAAGTAAACAACTGGGACTATGCCAAATTAAAAAGCTTCTGCATAGCAAAAGAAGAGATCGCCAAAATGAGAAGACAACCTATGGAATGGGAGAAAATATTTGCAAAACATATATCTGATAAGGAGTTAGTATCCCACATATATAAAAACTTATACAATAATAGCAAACAAACAATCCAATTAAAAACAGGCAGAGGAAGGGTGTCTGGGTAGCTCAGTCGGTTTTGCCCTCCCCTGACAGTCCCCACCAGGTTACTGGTACAGAAGTTGCTCTGCAAGGTGCCTGGCCATTGGCACTGCTTTGGGCAGGGGACACTGGGCACATTGGGCCCCCCTGGTGCCATCTGGGCCTCAGAGAAAGCCTTGGGTTTCTCCACAGGTGGACTTGGGGCCAAAGTTGAGGAGCAGACCATCCTCCCCAGACCCCGGGCCTGCCCTTCTTTGGCAGCACCCTGAGGCAGGGGCCTCCTAAGAGGAGGAGAAGCTGTTGGCAATGGCACTGAGGTCAGAGATGAACTGGACACGGAGCTTATTCCTTGTGGAGGAGATGGGAACCTAGGCTGTGTCACAGTAGAAATCTGCCTCTTGGTGCCATCGTTTGCTGCTCACTGAACAAGCTGACCAAGTAAGCAGCAGTACGTGTCAGGCTCCAGGTCAAACTTTCCCAATGTCAGCGAGATCCCCTCACTCGCTGTGACTCATCACAGGTGTGATTTTACAGTTTTTGTTTGAATGTAAGGAGTTCTGGGTCTGCTTTTGCTCCCCACCAGAGCAGGCTCAGTGCCTGGGACATGCTGGCTGCATGCTGGAGGATGCCAAAGGCAGCCAGGTCGGTACCTGGTTTGGAGGCACAATGATGTCCCAATGTGACAATTTCTGCCTTTGAAGTTTGGTGTTGAAATAATTTACATTTGATATGATTGTTGATATGCTTTCATTTAAAATAATGTAGTATTTGTTTCTTATTACTCATATTTTTTCTTTGTGTCTTTTTTCTTTTTTGTGAGTGTTTTCTTTGAGATTAATTCTTTTTGATTCCGTTTGTCCACCTGTTTGGTATAAACTTGTGTTATGTTATTTTTGGATTTCTTTTTTCAAAAATTATTTTAAGTGTTTTATTATTTTTGAGAGAATGTATGAGTGGGAGTGGGGGAGGGGCCTAGAGAGAGGGGAACATAAGATCAGTACAGGTGGGCTCT
This sequence comes from Helogale parvula, assembly GCA_004023845.1. Classification (NCBI taxonomy): domain Eukaryota; kingdom Metazoa; phylum Chordata; class Mammalia; order Carnivora; family Herpestidae; genus Helogale; species Helogale parvula. The sequence goes on along the minus strand of PJEM01016693.1, from coordinate 10,823 downwards.
GTACTGACAACATCAAGCCCAATCTGGGCTCAAACTCGCAAATTGTGAGATCATGACCTGAGCTGAAGTCCTATGCTCACCAGCTGAGCCTCCCAGGCATCCTTGGTTTCTTTAGAGTATGTATGTCAAACATAGCACAATATACCTTCATTTGATAATATATCACTTTATATGTAGAATTAAGAGCCATACAAGTGTGACTTTTATGTCATACTTCTTCTAAGCCTCTACCCTCATACATTTAACTTTTACAAATGAAGTCCACAAAATAGTGGAGAAATTGCAAGTCTTGTGCATTACTGATAGGATTGTAAAATGGTGCAGCCACTGTGGAAAACAGTATAGAGATTCCCTAAAATATTAAACATGAAATTACCATATGATCCAACAATTCCACTTCTCAGTATATACCTAAAAATATTGAAAGTAATAGATTGAACCAATATTTGTACACCAATATTCATAGCAGTGTTATTCACTATGACCAAAAGATAGAAACACCAAAATACTACTGACAAATGAATGGATAAAGAAATGTAGTGTATATATGCAAGGGAATATTATTCAGCATTAAAAAGAAATAGAATTCTGACACATGTTACAACATGGATGAAATTGAAAACAGTATGCTAAGTGAAATAAACTGGACACAAAATAAAATATAGTATAAGTTTACTTATATGAACTACTTAGTATAGTCAAGTTGATAGAGACGGAAAGTAGAACAGTGGTTGCCAGAGGCTGGGTGTGGGGGTAATGGCGTGTTATAGATTAATGGGAGCAGAATTAAGTTTGGAAAGATGAAAAACTTCTAGAGAAAAATAGTTGCTACAATGATATTAGAGAATTTACTGTGTTCTCCTCTAGGATTTTTATGGTTTCAGTTCTCACACTTAGGTCTTTAATCCATTTTGAGTTTCTTTTTGTGTATGGTGTTAGAAAGGGGTCCAGTTTCATTCTTTTACATGTAGCTGTCTAGTTTCCTCAGCACCATTTGTTGAAGAGACTGTCTTTTCTTTATTCTGTATTCTTACCTCTTTTTCATAGATTAATTTACTTAAGGTGTGAGTTTATTTCTGGAACTCTAGTGTGTTCTGTTCATCTGTGTGCCTGTTTTTGTGCCAGTCCCATACTGTTTGTTTACTATAGCTTTATAGTAGATCTTGAATCTGGAATTGTGACCTCCAACTTTGTTTATCTTTCTCAAGTTTGCTTTGGCTATGTTGGGTCTTTTGTGGTTTTATACAAATTTGAGGATGACTTTGGCTGTGGGTTTTTCATATATAGACTTTATTATGTTGAGGTATGTTTCTTCTAAACACATTTTGTTGAGATTTTTTATCATAAACGGATGTTGAATATTGTCAGATACTTTTCCTGCATCTACTGAGATGATCATATGATTTTTGTCCTTCATTTTGTTGATGTGGTATATTATGTTGATTGATTTTTGAATTTTGAACCATCCATGAATTCCAAGAGTAAATCCCAAATGATCATGATGAATGATCCTTTTAATGTATTGTTGAACTTGGTTTGCTAATATTTTATTAAAAAATTCTGCATCTATGTTCATCAGAGGGATTAACTTGTTGTGAATGAGGAGAAAATATTTGCAAATGATATATTTGATATATTCAAAATACATAAAGCACTTATACAACTCAATACCCAAAACCCCAACACAATCCAGTTAAAAAATGTGCAGAAGCCTTTTATTTTTTTCCTCCATAATATTTTATTGTCAAATAGTTTTTCATACAACACCCAGTGCTCTTCCCCTTAAGTGCCCTCCACCATCACCACCACCTCTTTTCCCCCCTCCCCCTTCCCCTTCAAATCTCAGGGTGTCATGCTGAGCAAAGTAAGCCAGGCAGAGAAGGACAGAAACCATATGTTTGCACTCATAGGTCTAGTAGGAAAACAAGAGAGACCTAATGGAGAACCAGGGGGAGCAGAGGAGGGAGAGAGAGTTGGGGAGAGAGAGGGATGCAAAACTTGAGAGACTATTGAATGCTGAAAATGAACTGAGAGCAGAAGCCTTTTAAATAGACATTTTTTTATAAAAAGACATACAGATGTCCAACTGACACATGAAATCATGCTCAAAATCATTAATAGTCAAGAATATGGAAATCACAACTCCAATGAAATTGCACCTTCACCTGTCAGAATGGCTAAAATAAAACAAAAAGAAATGACAAGTTTTGGATGAGCATGTGGTAAAAAAAAAAGGAATCCTCGTATTCTGTTGGTTGGAATGCAAATTTGTGCAACCACTGTGGAAGAACACAGTGGAGGTTCTTAAAAAAATTGACTAGAAACACCATATGATCTGATAATTCTTCTACTGGGTTTTTATTCAGACAAAATGAAAACATTAATTCAAAAAATATATGCACCCTGCAACATTGTTTACAAAAGCCACGATATGGAAACAACCTTAGTCTCCATCAACAGTTGAATAGATAAGGAAGAGATGGTGTATATAAAGACTAGAATATTATGCAGTTATAAAAAAGCATGAGACCGTGCCATTTGAAAAAACATGGATGGACCTAGAGGATACTATGCTAAATGAAAGAAGTCAGACTGAGAAAGGCAAATTGCATATGATTTTCCTCATATGTGGAACCTAAAAACAAATGAATAAACAAACAAAATGTAGAATCATAGTTATGAATATAGAAAACAAACTGATGGTTGGCAGAAGGGAGGGGGATGGAGAGAGGGAAAAAATGGGTGAAGGGGAGTGGGACATATAGGCTTCAAGTTATGGAATAAATAAGTCAAGAGAATAAAAGGCACATCTAAGGAATATAGTCAATGATATTATAACAGAGTTGTATGGTAACAGATGGTAGCGGCACTTGTGGTGAGAATAGAAGAGTGTGTCAACTTGTCAATCACTGTGTTGTACACCTGAAATTAATGTACCACTGTGTGTCAAACTGTACTAAAAAAACTTTTAAAAAATGTTCTGGAGATAGGTGGTGGTGATGACTCTACAAAAATGTGGATGTTCCTAACAAATGAATAGTATACTTAAAAATAGTAAAAATGGTAAATTTTATATTATGTGTATTTTATGACAGTATAAAAAAATGAATGTTAGAAAACAAAATGATAGGGGTGCCTGAGTGGCTCAGTAGGCTGGGAGACCGACTTTAGCTCAGGTCATGATCTCATTGTTTATGGGTTCAAGCCCCATGTTGGGCTCTGTGCTAACAGCTCAGAGCCTGGAGCCTGCTTCAGATTCTGTGTCTCTCTCTCTCTCCTCTCCTTCCTCCCGTGTAATCTGTCTAGAAAAAATAAACATTAAAAAATTAAAGAGAAACTAAATGATAAAACACTGCATAAAATATTTTATTTTGGCTTTAAAGTCTCAATTGTAATTTTGATTTATTTAAATAATAAGAAAAGAGCTCATATATGTATTCAAGTTGTTATCTTTCCTGGTGCTCTTTATTCCTTTTGATAGGTTCATGTTTCTATCTGGCAGCAATTTCTATCTGAGAGATTTCCTTTAATATTTCTTGTGAAGCAGTTGTGCTGGGGATGAATTATTTTAGGTATTCTATGTCTGAAAAGTCTCTTTCACCTTCAAATTTGAAAAATATTTTTGTTGGATAGAATTCTAGGTTGTCACTCTGCTCCTACTTTAAAGATGTTCTGCAGTTTTCTGTCTTCCATTGTTTCCAAAAAGAAGTATGTTGTCATTCTTTTTATTCTTTATTATATGTAATACGATTCTATTCTTTGCTTTTATTTATTTTTTAATAGTTTATTGTCAAATTAGTTTCCATATAACACCCAGTGCTTCTCCCCTCAAGTGCCCCCCACCATGACCATCACCCCCTTCCCCCCCCTCCCCCTTCAGTCCATGGTTCGTCTCCAGTATTCAGTAGTCTCCCTTGATCTGTGTCCCTCACTCATCCCCGCTCTCTTTCCCCCTTCCTCTCCCCAT